>VYZP01078302.1:350-28230 GCA_013400635.1 Hypocryptadius cinnamomeus | reverse complement strand
TAAGCTGGCACGCTTGTCTGTCTGGGTTGACAGGAAGGCAAGAGGTCAAATTTTAGATAGGTTTTCCTCAGTTTCATGTGGTTCTAAAATGGCTGTGTATAAATGGGTAATTGGTGCTAAATCATTTTTAAATCATTTGATAAACTAATGGCTCTCTGAGCATCCTCTGAAATGAACGGGAACTTTCCCTTTGCTTGAGGGAGCCCCAGATTGCAGTGATTTTTCTGAACAACCTTTCTGTATGACCTCCTCTGCATGCTTACTGTGCTGCTTTTCATTTTTAACAAACTAACATGTTTTCTCTGCTTCTCTTTCCCGTTCCTTATTCACCCATGTGTTTTTATTAACGGATTCTCTTCCCCTGCCTGCCCCTGTCTGTTGGTTTTTAGCTCTTCATGGTTCGCACTATGACAGAGTCCTTAAACTCTGCTGAGCTGTTGAAGCAGCTCAAGTCTCTGGGATTGGAAAAGCTATTGCATGTGACACACAAGTTTCTGAGGCAGTCCTACATCTATCCGCCTCTTTTAAACTTTGGTGGTAAGACATTACTTATTACTTTTACTTTTTGTGGTGATGTGAACTGTTCCACTGCAAATGGTCTGCTGCTGAGCGTCAGTGGAGGTCCCCTTGGCATGGGTAGGCATTCGTGCTGGTGTGTAGGCTAGTGTTGCATCTGTTCCTCTTGCCTCAAGGGCTTTTATCCACACAGTGCCAGTTTTCAGTTTGAAGTGGAGCAGTCGCTTACTGGTAGTAATTCTCAGTGTTGCTCAACTAATGTACCATGTGTATTTTCCTTTTTTCCCTCCCCTTTCCACCGTAATTGTTTCCTTTAATGATACAGCTTTACATGGTGAGAACTATGTTAGAGTCCCTCATTGCTGACAAAAGTGGTTCCAAGAAAACCTTGAGAAGTAGCCTTGAGGGGCCCACCATATTGGACATAGAAAAATTCCATCGCGAGTCTTTCTTCTACACTCATTTGATAAATTTCAGTGGTAAGATATGTAGATGATCAGTGTCCAGCTTAGCATGTCCTAACACCTCTAACACGATCTGGAAAATGTTTCCGATTGCCTAAGTCAACTTAACCTTTGGTTTATTTATCAAAAGCCTTGGTCTGTCCAAACTTTTTCTGAGATGGTACTTAGCATTGTGGTGGGATTTTTATTTTGACTTGTTATATGTTTGTTTCTAATGCGTCAAATTTCATATTGTTACCTCCTTTTTCTATTTTATGTATGTACTTACATAAACAATAAGCCTATACACACTGAAATTTTTTTAAAGGAAGTAGTTTTTGTGTTTTGGGAGATACTTTTTTTTTGTTTTTGTTTGAAGTACAGAGGAAACAAATTCTCTGTTGTGGTAAATTTGATGTCATTTCACTACTCTTACTATTCAGTTAATTGTAATCGGAAACATGCTGTCCTAAAGAATTCACCTACTGACATTGAGTGTACCTAGTCCTTGTCATCACCATGCTGTGTTGTCTTTCATTTTTGTTTTGCTGCTGGTCTCCTTTACCCTTGGAGAAGGGGAGCCTGTTAATGCCAGTCATTGTGCTAACTGGGAAACAGCACTGCAAAAGGTCTTCAGAAGGTCTTAATGTAAAAAGTTCATTCCTGTTTTAGTTCACAAGCCTTCAGGAAAGTCAGGATTGTACCAAGTGCTTTGTGGGGAAGTGGGAAGCACACCTCTGTGCCCTTGATGGCATCCTTAGAAACTTGTTGTTTTAATCCCTACTTCATGTGTCTGTCTGTCATTTCCTGCCCATCTAATCAACAGGAACTTGTGGAGCAATTCAGTCCTCCATGGGGAGGGATGGTACTGGTAGTTACAGTGCAATTTTGCCTCCTTCACTTACTGCTTCCCAAATTCAGTGTATGGCTTTCTCAGCCCCCAACTGAGAAATTAAACTAGAAATCCATTTTTACTGGTGTACACACTTTTCATGTTGAACTGATAGTTTTGTTGACTTCCACTCCTTTTTTTCCTATGAGAAGGCACCACTTTGGGGGCCAGTGAGAAGTTCAAAACTCTTACAAAAAGTCATGGGCTTTACACTTTGAATTTGCTTTAGATTATTTGGCCCATGTACAGCTCTAGTGACTTGCACCTGCTTTTTTTGTTTTGCATTGCATCATCAGAATCACTGTTGTATTGTACCTGATGCATTTCTATAAGAAATGTAATTCTCCCTTATTCATTCTGAAAGAAACCCTGCAGCAATGCTGTGATCTGTCCCAGCTGTGGTTCAGGGAATTCTTCTTAGAGCTGACCATGGGCAGAAGAATCCAGTTTCCCATTGAGATGTCCATGCCTTGGATTTTGACGGACCATATTTTGGAGACAAAAGAGGCATCAATGATGGAGTAAGACCCGCTTGTGCTCTTCCATTGAATGATTATCCTTAATGATTGCCATTCCTTATTAGAATGTTGATCCTTTAATTGGTTTTAGCAAGTAGTCATTGAGAAGGTATTCTAAACTTTAATAAAATTTTTGTCTTACATTTACCCATTTTCAGAGTCTATAAGTTTTCTTTTTGATGTGAATAATTGAAATGCTAAGCCTTTCATATCATTGCACCAGCCACGTATTTTGCTCCTTGAGTTCTCTTTACTTATTCTTCAAACATGTCAAGCATAATGTACAGTGGTTAAAGCCTAGTTCCACTTTGATGGACAGCTAGAAAACAAGTTTTAGACTTCAAACATATCTACACCTTTTCTTAAACCAACAAATATTTTCTTAAAGGAAAAATTGTGATCCTTTTTTTATGAACTAAAAAAAGGAAAATACCCTGTTTTTGTGAACCACTTGTGGATTACAATATTGACTGGCTTACTTCATCTTGACTGCACCATCCTAAAGAATCGTGACTTTTATACACATGTAACTCTCGTGTTTTATTCTTTTTCTTGCAGGTATGTTCTGTATTCTTTAGACCTTTATAATGACAGTGCTCATTATGCACTTACCAAATTTAAGAAGCAGTTCCTCTATGATGAAATTGAGGCAGAGGTAAAGTAACCTTACCAACTGGAGAAAAATCATCTGTACCTGAATGTGAAAATCATGCTAAAGGGCAAGGCTTTTTTAAGAGGTTCAGAACAGCTGGAGATAACAGAAAAACTGAGAAGACTGACCAGAAGATGAGTAACTGGTTGGGTGAGAGGTTGTGAGGAAAGCTGTGGACCTGTGCAAAAATGCCTTACTTTAATGCTGAAAATTGTAGTCCTCTGCAAAAATCCTTCACATTAATGGTGAAAATTGAACTACATCTCTTGTAGGGAAGAAATTTCTCTGGGAAACTCAGATCTATTAACTTCCTTGACTATGTTTTATAAACAGTGGGAGGTCTTAGAGAAGCTCTTTTTAAAATTTGAAGTATCTCTAAACATATTATATTTTTCTCCTCAAGGTAAACCTGTGTTTTGACCAATTTGTCTACAAGCTGGCAGACCAAATATTTGCGTACTACAAGGCAATGGCTGGCAGGTAGCTATTCCTTCCACTATGAGAGCTTTTCTTCACACTTTTCTGCTCTGCTTTCTGTTTAGTATACAGTAAGCATTTTCTTCCTTTCTTCATAGCCTGCTTCTGGATAAGCGGCTGCGTTCAGAGTGCAAGAACCAGGGAGCAACCATTCAGCTGCTGCAGTCCAACCGCTACGAGACACTGTTGAAACAGAGACACGTTCAAGTGAGTTAACTCCTACCATCTTGTGTCTGAGTTGCTTGGCAGCTTTCCAGTGGTGTTGATTTACGTAGGTAGACAAAACTCATTTTGTGCTTCATGTTCTGTCATCTCGGTAGCATAACTGAACACTTGAGATCTGCTTTTTTGTCACATGAAGGTGTAAGTTGAGAAAGAAAACTTAAAAGATTCTATTTTAAAGCAAATGTCTGTTGCAGTTAGGAAAACATGAGCCAAATAGGAATGCCATGGGTGGTAGCGTTGTCTTCCTAGTGATGTCTTTCACCAGTGTTCAGTATGTTGTTGGCACAATATCACGGAAGCATAAAATGCTGATATAAGTACTTAAATGTAGATGCAATGTGTACTTTTACTTTTTTTTGTGAGAATTGGGATGCAAATTGTAGTATCGCATTTTCTCATGAATTTATACATTTTATCCATCTGCTTTGTTTCAGTGTGTTTGGGACACAAGTTCACAAAGTGAGAGTCTGTTAATCTGGGGAGTCTCTTAGTCCTTGTACAGTTTGTCTTGTAACCTGGCTGCCAGTTCAAAGCCTCATGGCATGTTTTCCTTTAGCTCCTTGGCAGGTCCATAGACCTGAACCGGCTGATCACCCAGCGCATCTCGGCAGCCATGTACCGCTCCATGGAGCTGGCCATCGGCCGCTTCGAAAGCGAGGATTTGACTTCCATTGTGGTGAGTGTTGTGCTGCCCTTTTGCCAGATCACTGACACACTACTTGAGGTGGAACAGCCCCAAACCTACGGCAGCTGAGGGCCTTGGGAGTAAAAAGTAGAGAAGGCAGGTACTTGGAGCTGTGAGAAAACAAAGAAAGCAATCACCTTTTGATATAAATTTTTGTAAGTGCCCATTTCTGCCCACGCTTATAAATGAATTGCACATCAAAAAAAACAGCCTTGTGCTTGGTAGAATCAAAATTCATTTATTTACTCAGGCAGCTTGGTTTTGTAGCATGACAAAAAATTTTTTTGTGAAGGAAAGAGATCTGACTTGTGCCTGTGGAAGAAGAGCATCTGTGTGGTATTGAGGTGTCCTTTTGAGTCAGTTTCCTGATTAAAATGCTAAAAGCCAAATTTTATTTCAAGACAGCATGAATTTGACAAGTAAACATGCAGTCAGCAAGAAAAATATCAGGCACATTGAGTTCTGCTAGAATGAAAAATAAATTAAAAGTTGTGCAAAAGAGTTTACTGTTGTTCTTTCTGTAATAAGATTTTTACCAGTGACATTTTGTCATGCAGTTAACTATCTTGGTTTAATTTAATTCTTTACTGAAGAGAAATCAAATACTGAGGCTTTAGAGCATCTTGACTTCTGAATGCTTGGCTTTATAACTTTGAATTATTGAAATGTAGTTTTTCTTTGTCATGTGCAGTACACTCTTAGTGACTGAGTGAACAGAAACCATCAATGATGTATTCCTTAGGTCACAGGTCTCATTCTTTGAGTAAGAAAGTGACAGAACTAAGGGTTGTCCCTTTACCGTGCTCCTTTTTTTTAATTATGTTTTTGTTGTTTTGTTTTATTTGGGTTTTTTGGTGGGTTTTTTTCTGTTTTATGCAAAATATTTTCTGTTGAAAACTGGCTGGTTTCCTCAGCAAGAAACTGATCTTAATACATTAAGTAATCTGTCATTTCTGCTGTTTTTCAAGCTAAATAAATTAAATTAAGGTGTTTACAAGACTGAGCTATTTTTTTCTCCTCAAACTGGACTTAATTCTGTAATAATAATTATAGTAGTTTTTTTTTTTTGAACTAACTTGCTCACAGGTGTAAAACTCCTTTGAAATATGAAGCACTTAAATCAGAGAGCAGTCTATGGGAAGATAGTAATAGTAGTTTGATACACAGCTAGAAGAAGCCATTGGATATTTCTTCAGTAGGTCACTGCACAATAATCTTTAAGAGCAGTGCTTTACTTTTTGAAAGTAAAGGTTGTGTCTTGCTGTTTTCAGTGTCTGATGGCAGATACGGAGTTATTTTATTTTATTCTAAAGAAATTGCCAGAACAGATACTAGGAATGTCATGTCAAGAGGGGCAACATTATGAAATGCAGTACTCATATACAGTCATGTAGCCTGCAGCTAGTGATTTTGTGGATACCTTCACAACATTTGTAAATGTCTGATCTGGTCTTTCATTGCATCTTTGTACATCCTTCACTGGAGTAGGCCATGAGAAGGATTTATGCTAAATGTGATGTTAGGAATAACATTACCACTACAATAGTTAGTTCACCAGTTACTCTACTGAGCAGAAATTACTCTGTGATCGTTTGTAAAGTAGGAAATGCAGAAAGGTGCTTTTGGCCTATGTCTGACCCTATTCAAGTTGGAGTTTTAAGTTTTGCTCAGTGGAGGAAGTGTTGGTACAGATCTATGTTTGAGACCTATCACCATCTGAATACCCTTAAAGTCTCAGAAGGTTTAAGAAACAATCCCAAGAGTACTGATTCTGTCCAGCCCTTGTTGTTAAAGTAAGAAACTGGGAGCGAGTCAATTGTTCATTTTGACTTCTTTCTAGTCTTCTCTTCCCTCAAGGTTATTTATGTACTTTGTTCAGTTTCTCCACTTTATCAAATGCATCATCCTCTTTCTTTCCCCTTGTTATTTGTAGGAGCTGGATGGCTTGATAGAGATAAACAAAATGACTCACAAGCTTCTGAGTAGATACATGACCTTGGACAGCTTTGATGCCATGTTCAGAGAAGCCAACCACAATGTTTCAGCCCCTTACGGCAGAATCACTCTTCATGTCTTTTGGGAACTCAATTATGATTTCCTTCCAAACTACTGCTACAATGGATCAACTAACAGGTTAGCAAGGCAGCTTTTTTATTTGCAGCTTTTTATTTATTCTCCCACCCTTCTGCTACTTCCTTCCTAGCAAGTGCTGACAAGTTCATCTCCATTCATTTAGTGTTTTCCATTTCTAAGGCTTTACTTGAAATGAAGCAGCATGAGTCATTTTACCAAGTACTGTTAAATGTATGAAAGCCTGTTATTTGTCCACAATAGAAGGCAAATGGAACCACAGCATCCAAATTCTGACATTTTGATGACGTAGTTATGATATGCTGAAAAACAAGTGTGTCAAAACACTGCTAAGTGCATATCAGGAAGGTATTTTGAAACAGGATCTTCAAGGGTGAGATGACGGAAATAAAATTATAGTTCCGATTCTGCGCTAATGTGAAGAAAAAGATTATTTCTGTGAATTATTTCTGATATTTATATAATTATTTCTTATTTCTGATTCTTTCTGTTCAGTGAATACTGAACTCTTCCGTTCTGGAGAAAGGAAGAGTTCAGTATTCACTGCAAACTGCAATTGTAGCCGTTAAGGAGAGTGAGTAATGGAAATAGAAAGAGGAAGGTAGGATCTAAGGTTTGAATGAGGGGGAAGCACAGTGTTCAAGATTTTGCATATCTGTGCTTCCTGCTTATGTGCTGTTTTTAGGATTTGTGTTAGTCTTTACTCAGGTTTTGGTTAAAACCCCATGCAGTGACAGTAAAGTGATAGTGAGTATTGAGCTGTAGGAAGAGGAGGAAGCCTGTTCTCATCTTTTACTGTCTCCTTGGAAAGCTTTCCTTGTCTGACATGTTCTGTGATGGTTATGTTGTATTTTAGATCCAAGATTCTGTCTGCAAAAAGAAAAAAAAAAAAAGAGTGGTTTTTTTGTGGGTTTTGTTTTTTTTTTTTTTTGTGCTTAAGTTTTACCCGAGAAACTTCTATTACAGGAATCTGTTTGCACGGGAAAATTGAATTTATTTCCAAGGGAGCTTCTGTGCAGTTAATGTATCTGGAGATCAGTATTGGAATATTCAGTGTGCTGTATTAAGAATCATGTAAAAATCTTGATGAAATGCTGCTCTTCAACCCATCAGCTTTATTGAAAGGCATTCAGTAGCTCCTGAGTAGTACAGTTTAGTCTATGTTCATCCTGGCTGCAAGGGCTGATGTACTGCAGACCACAGCGCTTGGGAAGTGAGTGTGAGGTGCCAAAGGACATTAGCAAGATCCTCTAGCACTGTGACTTGTCTATTTTTAAAATCTGTACACAAGAATTGAGTTAGGCTGAGCTTGTTGGGAAATTAATTCAGGATAATTAATTTAAGAGATGTTAAAGGGAGCCAGATCTTAGGCAGTATCTGTACCATGTGTCTGATTTCATCACAGAAGTGCTTTGGTTTCAGTCAAAAGCAGCAGTGTGGAGAGAATTAATGTATGTGTTGCACATGCTATACAATGCCCTTTGATATTTTTGGTGAGAGAGAGAACAGGAAGTTTTTAGCCTTTTTGTAGTTCTTAAGCATGTTCATTGCTGCCTTGCTGTTAGCAGGATCTTTAAATTGATGTGCTCTCTCTGCGTTCAAGTATACAGGTTATTGAGTGCAAACACAGGAGTACAGTACACAGTGAGGAGCTGTGTGAGAGCTGCTGGTTTAATGCTTGACTCTTGTAGGTAATATCTTGCATGAAGGTTACATGTAAACAAGGGAAGAAAAGCATCAATTAAAGGCTGGAAGAAAGAGAAATAATTGTGATGAAAAGCAGAGAGGTACTTGGTGGTGTGAGGGGCTGGAGGCAGAGTTCCCAGAAAATGTGTCATACCTGTGGCTAGCCTTCTTTTAATATGACAGCTTGGTATAAGGGTTCTTCTTTTAAAGTTAGTGTTTTAGTCAGATTAACTTGTTTCCACTACCTTTTGAAGCTCTTTTCCCAAAAATGCTTGAACATGATAATTTCATATATCTGTAGAAGAGTTCAACTATTTAGAAACCCTGCAGGTTTAGTTCAAAAGCTAAAGCTCTTCATACAGAAATGCTGGAACATGTTGCATGTTTAATTATTTGGGACTTAGGACATTTTTTTTGTATCTGATAATGTACTGAGATTAGACAGTGAGGCTGCTATTAAAAGATTTAGCAATTTAATAACTGGAGTTGCCATTTATCTGAAATTTAGTCTCATTAATGCTGGCCAGCTGCACAGGCTCATAAACAACAGTTTATGGAGAAGGAATGGAGAGATGAGTGAGAGGATCTTTGCAGATGGGCCTTAGCAGTGAAATCCAAGGGTATTTTTTATCCACCTGTTGACCATCATGAAAGAAAGAAAACAAACCTTTGGATAGTGCACAAGCATATGAACTGCAGGTGAGGTCAAAGTCGTCTCTAGTCCAGTGTCCTGATGCTGCCAGTAGCCATAAAGGAGCTGAATATGAAAACAAGGAAGGCTTGAGGTGATATTTTTCCCAGGAGACATGCCAACCTCTAGCAATGATTAGATGTTTCTGTAAAACAAAAATGGTGGGATGTTAGTGCAGTTGTGGCCCTTTACAGGGATATTTATTTTTCCCCATTGTTTTGTCCTGTCCCTTTTATAAAGCTATGTGAGGCTTTGGCATTCATTGTGTGCTCCAGTGAGGAGTCTGCAATGAAGCTTGTGCTGCATCTCTTTTAGATGCTCTCAAGCTATTGTCCACCAGTTCTTTTACTGAAAGTGGCCATAAACAGGCTTCCCACTTGTCTTTTCTGTGCTGCTGGGATTGTTTTTCAAGAGCCCTCTCTCATGTTGGCCCTCAGTTGCATGTCTTTTCAAGCCAAGTCTTTCCACACCACGAATATTTATCATGCTTAGGCCTGCATGTGAACTTTTTCCTTGTGAAGTTAGGTTATCTAGATTCGAATGTTTCAAATACTCAGTCTTTGTTCCTTTTCCACTGTCTGTAGTGTCCCTTTTTCTGCCTTATTTTCTTTACTGTTTCTAAGCTGATCTTTTCCTTCCTTGACAGCTTGTTTTGTATTAAGGACTAACAGAGGAGCAAGTGTGAGACAGCCTTATATTTATTTGAATTGAAGATTTTCTGTGCTTTCTTGACACAAATGATACAAGCTTTTGGTGACAGTAGTCAAACTAGTAGCTCCTTCTCTTTTAACACATAACTCAAATCTGTGTTCTCTGGTATAAATTCATGTGTATAGCGCTCTTCCAAATGACATGTTTCTTCCAAGGGTACAGATTTGTCACAGAAGGAACAAAAAGACCAGCTTTTTATTTTTCACTCTTCCTGACAGCCTCTCCTGCTTCCTTTTGTGAACTCACTCTCTCTCATACTGCTTTTGAGACTGGTTTTCACGAGAGAACAGCTGTGTCTTCTTGTGTTGCATATACTCTGACAGTCACTGTTCAGAAAAATTTTCAGCCCTTGCACATAGTGCCGGAGCAAACCTGAAAAGTAGCAGTGAAAACCATCAAGTTTTTGCTACCAAGAGCCAGATGGTACAGGGATATAGACTCATGTAGACTCACTCATAGGGGTGACTGTAGTCAACTACCTTTCCCCTCCTAAAAAGACAAGCAACCAACCAAAGTCTTTCTGCCAAAAGGAAAAGTGACAGCAACAGATTGGCAGGTCTGTTACTCTCTCATGCAGTATTTTCCTTGCTGTTTCCTCTGTTCTCTCCATCTTGGCATCCAGGTTTAAGAAGGGTGAGTCAGATCTAGTGTTCACTGAGAGGGAGTGTAGGGCTACCGTTAGTTCTGCTAGACAGGACAAACGAATTTGAGAATGCTGGGAGCAAAAAGTGTTCATACCAATTAGACAGGGAGGTGCAGAGGAACACTTTCTGTAGGAGCAGGGAGGGAAAACTGCCATGTCTTATTACTTCTAAGATGAAGCTTAGAAAGTTTATGAATGAGCTTCGTTTGGCTGGTGCCTGCAAGGCAGCGGGCTCATTGACCAAAGCGGTCTCTTTCAGTTATCTCCTTAAATAGATTATAGTCATTAAAATCATAGAATCATTTAGATTAGTTTGTGAAGTGCTCACTATGAACTCCTTCCTGGTAGGTATCACAGAAAAATTAATATTAAATTATTTGATCCCTAAAATACTTACTTTGGGGGCTCATGTTGTCCTCTAGCAATTTGCTTGCAAAGCTTTGGTAAGCCAGAAGGCTTTTCATCTGCTTAATCTACTTTGACTGGTTACAACCTGTGCTGATTAAAATGGATAAATTGCTGTGAGATCATCAACACTGATTAAAAATGAAACTGATTATCTTGGAGTATGCTGAAACCTGTATCCTACCAGTATCCAGGGGAAAGTAAAAGTTTGTTTAGCTTTAGCTTTGATATTCAAAGAGCTTCAGTCCTTCAAAGAGACATTCCTCTTTCTTGGAGGAGGAGCAGGAGGAAGCCAACCAGCAGAATCTCAGAAAGAAAGAGCATACACACACACACATGGACATTGAAAAACTTTGAAGAGGAGTAGAGGATGCTGAACTGTAAGGTTTTCATATAGCCCTTAGTTTTTAGGGAAGAAATTTCTAATACTTACCTGAATGATGTGCTGGGATTAGTCACATACCTTCTAGGATGATGCACTCTTTAGGCTGCTGTAGCCTCAATCTTAGGTGTTGCCTCTCCATAAATTAACAAGTGACTGTTATCCTTTGCCCCTATTTCCTTACTCCTTTTCTTCCTCTCTTGGCCTCTTTTACCCAAGAAAATATAAGCAAGTATGTTTGCTTCAAGTCTTTAGGAAAACTTTAAGACTATTTTGCTACTACTCTGAAGCATCAGAGATGGAGAAACCCCCAAGCATGCAGAGGAGCCCTGGGAAACGCACAAGAATTACTTGAGCATTTAGTTGCACTGACTGGTTTGCTCCCAGACACTAATTACATTGTAATTGAGATATATACACACAATAACTTTTTGATAAGTCTAAGAATTATTGTTACAGCTTCCAGAGTCATGGGATGCACCCATATGTTGAAACGCTCCTTTCCTTGTGAGCTTTTTAATTTAGTGGTAACAAATCTGCTCTCACCAATTATGTCTGCACACTGAAACCCAGTCTTATCTCAAATGACATGGTATCTCTTATGATTTCATTTTAGAGGTTCTCTTAGGGCTTGGAAATTGATGTCAGTTTAAAAAGGAGTGGGATTTGGAGAAAAAAAAAGGGGAGATAGAGTAATCTCTGGCACTGTCGTATGCTGCAGATTACTTAGAATTCCATCAAATGTTTGCATCATCTCTGGTAAACTCATTAATGAAGTATCTGCAGAATACAGATTCAAGTAATCTCTCTCAAAGGAGAGTTTTCAGTTTCTGTGTGAGACAGAAGGGGAGAAACTTGTAAGCTGAGAAAATAAACATGTAAGGAGATCTAAATAATATAAAAAGTATCAAAAATAATGCATATAAATAATGGATTTTTCCTCAAAAGCTCTAAATGCAAACTCTTTCTGGACTACAGCAAGTACAAGTATTTTTGGGAAGAGTGGCTAAACTATGTATGAACAAATAAATGCACCTATTTTCGAGAAGGTTAAAAATGCAGAAAATATTGTTCTGAAGTTATAGATTCTCACAAGAATGATTCAGAAATAAAACACAGTGGAAATTATTGTAAGCAACATGGTGCAGTCTATACTGGTCTGGGTGAAACAATTTTTGATTAGCATGGCTGTTTTTGTTTTTAGCTAGAAGATGCATAAATTAAAAATAGAATGTCTCTGTTCTTTCTAGGAAGAATTAATAATGAATAATTAATTTTGCGTGCTGATGAAATGTAATACTTTAAACAAACAAAGATCAAGATATAATTGTATCTTATGATATTATAGTGTAAGGCAAGTTTTCTTTCCTGAAACAATTTCCTAGATACATTTGTTTTGCTCAGGTATCATTCAGACCAACCTGATATTATACAACCATTTGATGTGCACTTCTTAAATAGCTATTTTCCCTCTTTGCTGCGCATATACAGCTTTGCACCATTTATCAAGAAATCCTTTTTAATCAAGGTAAAAAATAAAGTAGCCATCCAGCTTGTAAACACACATCCCCCAATAATTTTCCTCTGTTTAGTGAAGTTAAGCAGAATCAGAATTGTAGTGGATATTGATTAACTTCTTCCTGCACTAAAACTGCAGTGCTGCCCAATGTGCATTACACAGTCAACAGGGAATGTCAGGGGTGAGGATTTGTGCTGCTTGTTCACAAGAGGACTGGGAATGGTCCTTCAGGCTCTGGTGCCCTCAGTTGTGAGTGGGATGGCTGATCCTGTCTTTGGCAGTGCTCCGTATCTTTGTTGTTCTCTCGCCATTCTCTTAACAGTATACAAAGGTAAAGCTAGGCATGATTTGTATTGGTACATGCTCACACTGAAGTGTGATCACACTTTCAAAACGTTGATTTTGCTGCAAGGATTATATTCTTCCTCATGACTTTTTTTGAAGGCAACATCTAACGTATTTCTCCTGATGTGAATCTTGGGGGGAAAAGCTCCGAAACACTAAACAGAAATGCCATGTTCCTCTTTGAAGGCGTACTTCTTTCTCAAGGACTTAATTTTGCAAGCGCGTTATGCCCTGTGAGAGGCTGTTGCTACTTTGTTAGTTCCCTCCCTGTTTGCCGGCCTGGGCTAGTGGTGAGGAATATTTTGGGATCCTGCACACCATGGGAAGAACAGTAATTGTTGAACTGCAGTATGATTTGTGTCCATGCTTTTGGGCAATTCAGGCTGTGTGCTTCCCCAGTTTCTACTAGGGCTGAAAGGTTGCTGGTCTGGCTTTGATTGTATATGCAGACAAAAGCAGCCTTCTACAGGGTAGGGTGCGTTAGGTGCACATCTGCTCACCTAAGTATGAATAATCAATTCTTGCTTTTATTTTTTTATGTAGATTTGTTCGGACCGTGCTGCCGTTTTCTCAGGAGTTTCAGCGTGATAAGCAGCCTAATGCACAGCCACAGTATCTCTATGGATCAAAGGTTGGATTTAATTCCCTGTGTCTTTATGGTTTGCTAATGTTTAAAGATATCTTTTTAAATTATAGAAACTATGGTATGTGAAAATTATTAGAAATAGACTGAGATACATTTTGTGTGTATTTTAAATTGAACATACACTTTTTTTAAGACTTTGCTTGAAGCTCACCATATGTTTCAGCCAAAGTGCAATTGGTTAGTCTGATGTGTAGTCTTATCTGACAAAGCTAAAAATAAGCCCTTCTCTCAACCACCTTGCATTGTTCAGTTGCTAACAGTGGCAGAGCAGACTCAAAGTAAAGATTAATTACTCATTAATTACTCATCTGGTGAAGTGAGAACAACAGCCCATCTTGGATGCAACTCTCCCTTGTTCCAGTGATGAAGACTGTGATGACAGGAGAAAAGGGAATAGATAGAAAAACTGCTTCGGATGTTATCTGACTTAAGAGGAATATAGATTCTGACCATCTTAAACTATCAGATACCTAACTACTTCAATTATTTTTTTTTAAATGTAATGTTTCTTTGGACTCTACAACCCCAGAGCCACAAACTCATTGTGATGAACTTGGTGTCTTGGCCATCTCATCTTCTGTATTAGCATCGTATTTCCTGCTGTGCAGTTAGGTGGGCTGGGAAGGTTTGTGCAAGTTTTCAGTAGAAGGGTATGTGATGTGCTCACATACTCTGTCCCTGTGGCAATCCCCAGTACTGAGGTTGGAAAGGAACTTGTGTGGGTGACAGGTTGGAAGAGTACTTGACACAAGAAAACAGCTGTGGGCTACCCAAGTGAGGAAAGTTAGCCTGTACTCACAGGACCAATGTTGTGCTCGTGTGTGATAGATTTGTTCTCCCTGATCACTGCAGATTTATTTTCTTACTCTTCAGAATTATTACTCGTGTCTTAATGACAGTAAAAGACATAGTGCATTAACATATATTTGCATTTTTAATATCTAGTCAGAAATATTGATCTACTTCAAACAGCAGTAAAAACCAGCAGTACTATCTTCAGCAAATCATTTGGGACTATATGACAAGGTGTCACTCTTAATTTTGCGATGTTTTCTTGACTATCAGGGTGGCAAGCTGAAGTATGGAAAAGATAAATGAAAATATAAGGATTAAATTAGAGGATGGACAATAAAAAAGCTTAAAATTATTTGATATTATTTAAAATATGTACTTAGTTATACATCTAATTTATGCAAGTGTACTGTAAGTATTGTGGGTGGCTACTCTCAATATCTACCTCCTACTTAAGCATGAACATAATTAGTCCTTGTCTTACTCTTATTTTCTGCACATCATATCATAGTTGTATGGTGCAATTTCAACCCAGTAATCTAGGTTTTGAGATATCTCAGGAGTTACAAATTTCAGTGCTAAAATATCTGCTGCATTTGTAAAAGTTTCATGCCTTTAAAATGTAAAGGAGGTAGAAAAGGATTCACGTGTCTTAATGTGGAATGTAGCAACTGACTGTCTGCTCCTGTAAATAATGTTTTATGTAATTGTTCTCCAAAAAGGAACAGTAAATTATAGGAAAGTGGAATTTTCTTACATTAGAGTTATTGTGTTCCTTACTATTTTAGTAACTGACCAGATGCAGTGTAGAGCAAAAACCTGAATTTCATAGAGATTGCTAACTTAATTTATCTAAGTGATGGTACAGTGGGGTGAGTGACAGAAGATTAACTGGGGAACACTTTTGTTATCAGTCAGGTTACATTATTGAAATGAGTTGAGTAACCTTCACACTGAGAGCTATACATTTTCAGAATTCTTGATTATTTTTCTATATAAGCATCAGCAGTCAAGGGGAGGGGGTCTTACTTGCATTTTTGGGGCAAATTTCATAACTAGATAGGTCTATATTAGAAAATACTCATGACTCTCTCTAGTTTTAAATTTTAACAAGAGTATATTTTTATTCTTGAATTGAATGTATTTTGAAATTGAGGATATCTGAATGGAGTTTGTAACATTTCTACTTTATATAGCCAGTAACAGATATTCTTACATTATAGAGGCTGCACTGCTACAGGAGTAACTAAAGAAATTTTTTTGTTTGTTTCTCAAAGCATTCATATATTCCCAGATATTTCTAAATGGATCAAAGCATCTGGTCTATATTAATGTGTCTTGATACTTAGCATAGAGAGTTGTAGTAAAATTCTCTTTAGCACCTAAAGTTTTCTGAGTGGTATCTTCATGTAATTAGCAAAACAAAAACCCACAGATACAACTTCTTTCTTCTGGTTGATATGGAAGCAGAGCTGGCAGGTGGGAAGGAGCCAGCCTACAAAAGCTCGTTAGCCTTTTAAGTGATCTGGATTATTTTAAAAGTTTGGTTGAGCATGGTCACTGAAATCCCTTTACTCAGGTAGAGGATGCGTAGTATTAATGATATTAATGTTAGCAGGTTGGAATTCGGCAACATTGGGTGAATGCATGAAATATATTAGAATATACATATAAGAAAGTATCTTTTCTGGGGACTTGAACTAACTCTCCATTAAACGCTTGGTTTTATAGAGGTTATGTAGACCAGAATTAAATGGCTTTCTTTCTTACACAACATTTTCCAAATATTGTCATGTTTTTATATCTCCGGCACTTTGTAGATGCTGACTGATTTGTTTTGTGAAAAATAAATGTTTGAAAGGTACTTCTCACTGTGAATATAATGATTTTTATCTACTGCTGGTGCACAAATTAAAGGCAGCTTGCACTATATAGCAACCTGTTATCACTTTGGTAATCACTTAGAATGTTTGCCCCATACTCAATGACTGTTGAGTGGAGAATTACCAAATCTAATACAGAATTGCCTGAATGAACCTGAATTAATCTGTAATAAAACTTTCTCAGCAAGAAACAAAGAATCATGTAGCTCTGTGAGCATGTGATGACATGAGTTTTTCAAAACTAGAGCAGCAAACAGATGACACTCTGCATGAATTGCTCATTTGCAGCAGGTGCAAGATGGTCCATTGCTTGTGAGATGATATAAATGTTTATCTCAGTAGTGCACAGTAAACTCTGTGGGTGGAATGGTTTTATATTTAGAGAAGGTAAATCCCTTGAGAAGCACTACCATGATAGCTCTTTGCCTTCTCAGTTGGATATAGGCACATCTTTTGGTTAGATGTGTTTGTGTATAAATAACAAAATGCAGTAGGTGAATTGCCTCAAAACTGCTTCAAGCAGAACTGCTCCTTGTTCTCAGTGTGGCATGTACATGTGTATATAACATAAATGTGTGTCTGTATATGTGTTGGACTGCCTTAAAAACCCACATAAAGAAATGGGCATGCAGAGAAGTAAACAGGTTTCCAAGAGCCCAAGATGTTGGCAGAGATTGACAGTGTGTCTCTTGGCCTCATCCCATTAATATTAAAATAATCTTTTCTTGATGAAAACCTAATCAGAGAATTGTTACTGTTAATTTGATTACAAGATAATTTTAAAGCATTTTCTCTCTCCTCACCACCCAGGCACCCCTTTATGGCACTTAACCTGTTGTGTTGTCTTCATGCTCTGATGAGGGTTTTTCGGTGCCTATTTCATGTAACACCGTCATTTGAAACAGCAGTGAACTGTTATTCTCACAGTTTATTTGAGACTGACATGCAAGACAAAGGAAAACGTGTCAGCTGGAGGAAGTGCTCTGCAGCAGGTGGAGAACACGTTATTGCTAACTTCACACAATAAAAATGCCTTTTGAAGTGTTTTCTGAAAGTCATACTCACCCCCGTTCAGCAAGTGCTCTGTGTGTCATGCTTATCCTACTCAAAAGAAAGAGTAAAGAAGATTCCTCACACTTATGCCAGCTTCTCCTTAGCACTCAGAGTCGATGCATTTCACAAGTCATGGGAATTGTTGTCAAAATAGAGTAGCTGAAAAGATCCTCTACCTGCTGTGAAATATTCATGGGGAACTCTCCTGCCAAAATTGTACCTCCCCTTAGCTTCCAGGGCCGGTGGAGAGGGATGGCAGCTGCCTGGCCAGCAGTTCTTCAGCTGTCACTGGTACAACCCAGCTGTGTCAGAGAGAGCTGACTTCACACGTGCATTCGTACCAAGAGCAATTAAGTGCCTGCAGTCACAGTGCACCCTTGTTTTTTTAGGCAAAATATACAGCAATACTAAGATTTATTTTGTTTTTGTGGAACACAAATGCACTTAAGAGGTTTAAAACAGGGTGACTTACACAGGTAAATCAGACAACACTTGTCACATTGTGAGGGTGAACAGATTTCTGTCCAAAGGATCTTGGCACTTTGCCATGAAGCTCAAGGCAGAGTGAGATGATCAGCAGGTTTTCTCTTTACAAAAATAAAATGCATTTTGGCATATTTTTACTATTTTGCCCCCCTTCATTACACAGAATGTACTATGCAATTGGAAGGAAATTTGCAGCTGATTAATGCATGTTACTATTGAAACTGAAAAGGAAAGAGAAAAGGAAGGGTCAGGAGCTGCATCTCTGAATTCCATTTCCTCTGCAGGGAGTCTCTGGCCCATGGAGCAGAAGGTAGCTTGTGGTGGGAGCAGAAGAGTGCAAAATGCAATAACCCAGGATATTTCCTTAATTAGACATGTCCTTACTAAGTCTCTATCTTGCATTTATTTAGACTGAGGGAAAATAAGACAGATGAGAGGATATAATTAAAATCCTGGTTAGTTTATCTTACATTCTGAGACTGACCTCAGTGCAGATGGGAGGGATGGACAATACCGTGGGCAGTGAGGTGTGTTGTCTGAGTATAGTACTGCTTGTAGTGTGTGTTTTGGGAAGCAGCTGGGATTGCCAGGGTAAAACTCTGGCAAACCACTGCACTCTGTGTGTATGTTCCAGTTGCCTATAGTGTAGCAGTCTGGGTTGCCATCTGAAAACTCCTACTCAGTTTTATTCATGCTAGTTAACAAAAATTATTTTGGTCACTTTTGGTTGCTTTTTATATTTGTTTACTGTTTTAGACTAAAGAAAAGCAACGAAAAGATCCCCTTGAAATGTAAACCAATTACTCACTACGTGCTTCATTTTTAAATAATGGAGGGTGGGTGAAGTGCTCATTTCTTGGGCATGTGAACCTTTGCATACAGGCTGTTGGAAAGGGGTGTGAAATCAGGGGTACAGCCAGGAGTGCTGCAGTGAGCAGTCAGAGCTCCCTGTTGTGAGCACCAACAGTGCATCTGATGTGTTTGAAGTAGCTGGAATACTTTATGTGGCAAAAACCTTCTCCTGGACAAAACGTTTCTAATTTATAGCAGAGCACTGTCCTGTTACTGGGACTCGCTCCTGACTTTTAGAAGATGTCATGATGGGCTCATTGCACACTGAGGGATTCTCTATGATTGTGGCAAGTTGGATGCCACCTGGATGCTTTTCCTCAGCATCCTGTGTGTGCTGGCTCTGCCTGCTGAGCTCGTGTGAGGTGTGTGCCACGCTTTTGGTCCACGGCTCCTCGCGCTCTTGTTTGGAGGTCCCGTTGCGCTCCTGCAAGCGCTGGTGCCTCCTGCGGCACAGCAGGTGCAGGCAGCCGTAGAGCAGGACTGTGGCGATGGTGAGGAGCAGCACGCTGCTGGTGAGCCAGATGCCCAGGGCCAGCTCTTTCTTGGTGTTGCTCGCCGACGCTGGGTCTCGTTCCAGTGTGTTGAACACTCTGCACTGGTCGCTGGAGGGGTTTGCGGACTGGCAGGTCACGCACATGATGTATGTTGTGAGGGGAGTCAGGTTTTCAACAACGAAGGAGGAGCGTGTGGTGGGCACCCTCTCTTCCCTCTGAAAGCTCTTTCTGGAGTAGCTGGACAGCATGCTGTTCCAGTTAGGGTGGTACATGATGCTGTAAAAGCTGTCGACACAACTGGCCATTTTCGGCCAAATTACCATTGCTGTGTTTCCTGTGATGTTTTGGATGGTTATTCCCATCAGGATGTTATCTGGGGGGGTTTTTTCCTCTCTTGATGCTGATCTCCCTGTGGAAAGGGAAGGTGTTCTTTGGAGAAGCTGCAGCACTGAGGATGTCGTTTGAATCTTAATCGTAGTGCTCTGTAATGTAGGAATGGAGTTTGTTAGGAAAGTATGCTCTCATCTTTGGCACTGCAGGGTAAAAAAGGGAATGAAAGTTCGTAAAGTTTGGGGTGTTTTAAAATGTGTACTTCTCTTCCAAGTGAAAGTGTAAAGATAAACTTAGAGAAGTTCAACCAGAGCTGCTGCCTGTACAAGTGACCAGTTGTATCTTGAGAGATGGTGAATTTTTGCAGAATTTACAATTGGGGAATCACCTCCTTTCACTTTTTTTTCCCCAGGTGATTGTAAAAAATGCAGCAGGTGTTTTTTTCTCTAGTCTGTGTGTCTTGCATTTTATGTTAAGTGGCAGGTGGGGTTGGCAGGAGTGGATATTGAGGAATAAATGCCTCTACCATCCACAAGTCTTTATTTTTGCTAGTCACAATTACTTGAAGAACAAAAGAGTATGTAGAAACCTGACTATATATTATTTTGCCTCCAATATCTTACGTTAGTTTCTTATTCACAAGTTCACCTTAGGAACACCTTCCCTATGAATTCAGGCTGAGAGAATTGGAGCTGTTCAGCCTGGAGAAGAGAAGGCCCCAGGGAGATCTTACAGCACCTTCTGATATCTAGATACAGCAATACAGCTGGAGAGGGGCTTTTTACACAGGCAAAATTTGGTAGGACAAGGAGGAATGACTTTAAGCTTAAAGAGGGTATATTTAAATCAGATATTATGAAGAAATTCTTTGCTGAGGGCAGTGAGGCACTGGAATGGGTTGCCCAGAGGAGCTGTGGAAGGTGTCCCTGCCTGTGGCAGGGGTGTTGGAAGTAGGTCATCTTTAAGGTGCCTTCCAAGCCACACTGTTCTGTGACCCTGTGGTACTGTCTGTGTTTTGCTGTTAAGTGGCACATCTGTAGCCACTGCAGCTACACTGCGGCAGCGGCTGTGAACACTGTACATTGGTGGGATCAGTGTCACAATATCCAGTCTTGGTGCTAGTCAGCCTCTTGGAAAAGCTTTGTCAAGCTTAGTGGAATACAGCTTTCACTACAGCCTACCTTTTGGATAAACAGTGGGGATTTTTAAAAATTACTAATGCTCTTTGCTGTTTTAAGTCATTTTATGTAATCCCATAGTCTATGTGCCCTGAATTTATACTCCTCCTCATCCTCAATTCAAATTAGAAAATCTGCCAGTATTTTGAGATTCTCAGTATGTGTAACCACTGTAGATAGTGAAAGGAAAACATCTCTTTTCTGCAATTTCTCTAAACACAGCTGTTAAAGAATATATAATAACAACCAGTGGGTATTTTCATTTGTTTGGCTTGAGTTTTATGCTTTTACTGTCATGATGGTAACTTTTGAAAAAGAGCTTACCTCAGCAATTTAATCTGATCCCATAGTTTGATTGTCAGTTTCCGGTGGCACTCGTGGAAGCTTTTTTCCACTTTGAACGTTTCTCACTTTTTTATGACTATAAATGCCCACGACAGTAACACTGTATTTCATTGTTTATGACATTGTTGTGAAAATTAAATCTAATACATATTTTTTTAAGATCAAGTTTAAAATGTTACATTTCCTGGCTAAGTAGCAATAAATTATTGAAAATTCTCCTGAGGAAGAAAGCTTGTGAGATTTGCTCATAACATTCTAAAATTATTCTGTAATACTTGTATTTTATACTAGATAGGAGACTGGAAAAATGTATATTTTATGGGAGTTTTTTTAAATGGGATTTAGGTAGTGACATTACATTAATAGTAAGAATTCTGTGCCTGTTTATGTATGAAAATTGTTGCTTAAGGCTTTTAGGTTATACTTACTGGGAAGTGGGAAGAAAAATAGCTATGTTTATTTTGATGACAATGTAAAACCATGGATATGACTGATCTGGGTAGATGCTGCTTTTCTAATTCTGTGGTAAAGGCACCCTTTTTAATACAGCAACAAAATAAAGGAACTGAGTTTGCTATCGGATAAACTTACCAAACAGAGACATTTTGGCATCTACCCAGCTACTGCAGATATTTAAATAGAGTGCATTAGTGAGATCAGAGTTTTTACTTGCTCAGTTACCTTCTCTTTAACTGGTAGATCCCTGTTACTTAAAATTATAATCTATTTTTTTATAGAACACTTTTTAACACAGCCTAGGAACAATAGTTTCAACAGTTTAATCCTCATAGCATTTTGTAAGTAGAATGAACTGTAATTAAATAACAATAATACATTTCTATTGTTGCAAACCATCAGTTATTAGAAAACACGCAATTACTGACATATAAATGTCTGGAGAAGCCATCTGATGTTTTATGGATCATAAAGTCAGTACTTACCGTCGCTCCCTGATGGAAATTCCAGAACAGAATTTCTTTATGGCGATGCTGCTGTGAAAATGTTACGAACACCACATTTTTTGTATCCCTTTCTACATGAATTATTTCCTGACTGATCTCTGTTTGCCAGTTTGGTTTTTCTTCTCCTCAGATTCTCTGGACTGAATTCTCATTGCTTAGTGATTTCAGTTTCTTTCTCTGATGCTGCTGGTAGCATGGTTTCTTTGTCTCTTCCACTTAAATTCCTGCAAGAGCACATCTTGTCTAAAGATACTGTTGCCTTGCTTTTCAAAGACCACACAGGAGAAGAAAATAATGTCTTTCCCCCCCTCTCTTGCTTGCCTCCCCTTGGCAGTATGCTGCCTGAGCATCCCTGTTATATACTCTTGTGTGTGGACCAGTGATGCTGTGAGTGATTAATGTTAGCACTTTGATGACATCAGCAACTAACAACTCTTTCTTTTTTTTTTAAATTTAAGTAGGGGAGGGAGCAAGTATAGCTTAAAAAATAATGAACAGAAACTTCCCTTCCCTCCCTTTCCACCTCCACCCCCCTCTAGTTAGTGGCTTCTTCCCTAAGGATTTTATGCTTTTGTGTCTCAATGGGGGGGAAGTGGTGTTGGTGTGTAATGTTTTTTTCTAAATTCCTTGTTACAGTTTAGAAAGATCCACTAATCCAACATTTACAGGTGGACTGTAAATTTTAGGGGTACTTCCCCATGAGGTTTACATGGGAGATGTATTTTTAGATTGGCTGGCTTCTTATTGTTATGTATCCGCAAGTATTTTAAATACCAAAATCATGTTTTTACGGCTTGCTTTTCTATGACAAATTCCTGCTGTGTGAAGAGAGGTTCCCTCCCCTTAACCTCATGGCAGTAAAATGCTTTAACCCACTAAAAGAAAATTCTCCTAGTCCTGGAGCTGAAATAGATATTTCTGACATGTCTATTTCTGACATGACTTACCTAATTGGAAACATCAAAACCAAAAAATGAAATCTCATATTTTAGGGGCAGTTGAATAAATCCTTAGTTTATCAGGACATTTATCTGCACGTATGTTCTTAAGGTTTTACCAGTTCTCAGTACTGTCTTTGCTCTCATTTTTGTATGTGGAGAGCTACGGAAATGCACAGGTTGTACTAGAGGGATGCAGCTTTAGGCTGTCCCCTGGTGGGACACATTTGGAGTTTGGCCTTTTAGCCAGCTCTGACGTAACAGCAGGACTGTGTTATGTACTAGGATTCTAATAGTTATACAAGTGTCTATTTTAGTTTGCATTTAGAATTTTTAAGTTTCTAAGACCTCAGTTGGAAACTGATGTTTATATAGAGACATACAGTATAAATAAAATGTGCATCTTCTATTCTGATTGCGTCAAAAGATGATTTTTAAGTCCTTTTATGAGAATAAAATCCTTCAAGAGCTTGGTAGCGTTTTCTAAATTGAATTCCAACTAGCTTAATGCCAAGTGTTTACAGTATCTGGTGTTGACTTGCATGGGTAGTTAGGGCAGGATCTGCATTGAAGGGAATGTTCTTCCTGGAAAGTCTTCTGTTACAGCTGGGTGTGAGGTTGAAAGTTTAACAGTATGCTGTTTTCCATGCATGTATTAGAGAGAATGAAACTTCAGAAACTGAAGGAAACATAACAGTCCCTTCTGTAAGAAAGGTGGCCAAGATTTCTGCTAAAATTAAATTTCAGGATATTAGGAGAACAACCCACTTGCAGAAATGGAGGATGCTAAGTTAGCCAACCCTCTCTAATCTGCAGCTTCAGCAACCAGTTCCTAAATCCTCACATCAGTCTGTAGAGCTGTGTTCACTTTCATGGAAGTAAACATGACTATGACAAAGTACCTGGTCCTATTTATACAAGTATTGAAGAATTTCTATGAGGTTATATCCCAGACTTAGATTTGCTTTATCTTAGGTACAGCAAAGGGGTTTGAAAAAGGAAGATCCTTATTAATTATTTGCAGAGAGCAGTAGCTGCAGAAGGCTTTTTTTTTTTTGTAGTTGAGTACTCAGAAACTTAAAACACCTATTATGAACAGAAAATTGAAGTAATTTCTTTCAAGATGTTTTGCGCATAAAATGGAAGATAGAGCAATAGAAGCTGTGCTTTAAATTCAGGGATCTGGACATGGCATTGACTACTTTTACCCTTTTATGCTTGTGTAAATAGAAAAGTACAAAAGAGAAAGTGTTTGTGGCTTTATAAATGATAAATAGAAGATGTCTGCTTGAAAAAAAAAGTGCACACTAATTTGTCTTGCTGATAGATTTTTGTTGAAGTTCCTGCCTTAAGAGAAACTGCCAAAAGAGAAACTGTGTACTTAAAACTTTCAGAGACAGTAAGATACAAAGTTTTTAATTCAGTTTTAATGTGCTTTAAAATGACATTTAAATTACATTATTATTGAGATAAAGGCAACATTTTCATTAATCATATCTGCTTTCTTGTTTTAGGCATTGAATTTGGCATATTCCAGCATTTACAGCAACTACAGGAATTTTGTTGGTCCCCCCCACTTTAAAGTCATCTGTAGACTTCTTGGATATCAGGGCATTGCTGTGGTGATGGAAGAGTTGCTGAAAGTTGTCAAGAGCCTGGTATGCTAATTGTCTTTATTTTCCTGTTAGTCCAAATGGTTTCTTAGAGGAAATATCTCAGGAAAAACAAAGTGAAATTGAGATCCTGGATAAAAATAATTAAAATAACTTCCACTAAAATTTTATATAAGCTGTACTTGACAGTACCCAGTGTCTTGTGTGAGCAATAGAAAGAAGTGCCTTTGTGCCCTGAGCAGTGTTTTGAAAACTTTGGATTCTTCATTGCAGATTTGTGGTGACCTGAGTTGTTAGGGCCTAGGTAGGCTCTGGAAAAGTATGAATATTTTAAATTAGTTGATTTCAAATTAAAGACCATACTGTACGTTGACTTCCTTGATATTTTTTGAGAACAGCTGTAGTGTGCTTTCTGCCTGGGACCTAACTTCAGGGCTCTCATTAATGACATCACTGACAGATGACTCCTTAACAACAAGAGTTTAACCTCGGTGCTTGATTAGCAATGCTGCTCAGGCCAGCTTTGAAGACATTATCCACGCAGCCTAGATATCCTGTATTGGAAAGGGCCTTCTTTGTAACTGGGAGGAGGTTGAGGTGCTGGCTGTTTGGTATACTATTAGAGTCTATATATACAGCCACAGTGCACTGCAGTTAATTTAAGCCAAAGAAATTATATTTTCCTCCCTGTTACTTGTAGGAGCATGCTGCCAAAATAATCCAACTGTACCAGGGAAAGCTGTGGTATTCATAATCGTACTTCAGGCACTTGACACATTTGGCAGTTTGTTTACAGTAATTCCCACAATGTTCTAAGTACATTTCTGATGTTCTAGAAAGTCTGAATCCTGCTTGAAAAGATGCTGTAATTTAATCTTCAGGGAGAGAGGAAAACACTCATATTTTTCAGGGTTTGAGTGTCAGGTATTAGTTTGCTATGTTTTCTGAGAGGGAGTTTTATAACTTAGTGATAAATTGTCTCAATTCATTAAGGGTGGCATTGAACACTTGGTCACTTATAAACAAGGTTAAAAGGCCTGGGGAGGGTGTCCTGCCAATGCCTGATGCAGATGCTCAGATGTAGGGGGACAGACAAGGGAGAGGTGTCTAGTGGTAGGAAGACAGGCTGACTGGAGGCTGGGACTATCTCAACTGGTATGTCCAGAAGAACCAGTTTGGGCTGTTGCAGCCATTCCTAATCATAAGAGCTTTGTTCATGTTGCTTTTGAACACATTCAGATGCTTTTTGAATAGTTTTGAAAGCATTCAAATGCAACTTTTTAACCAAAAACCTAAAAGTTAGTGAGACAGTAAAGAGTCTGTAAGAGAAAAATGTTTTCCTTTTTTACCTTCCTGGCCTTAGCTGTTGTGCCACTCTTCTTGTAGCAAAGATGGTTAATGCCATGTGAACTCCTTAAATTTTAAAAAGTTGCCTTTCTAAATATGATGACTGGCAGAATTAAATGCAAGATTTTTAGAGCTGTTTCAGTTCATGTATAGTTTGAATGCAGTTTGTTGTAAAATTTTGTAGTTCAACAGCACTGACATGTTTACATACGTCTGTTTTCTCTTAGTTACAAGGGACCATTCTCCAGTATGTCAAGACCCTAATGGAAGTGATGCCTAAGATCTGTAGGTTACCAAGACATGAGTATGGTTCTCCAGGTTAGTTTGTGTTTGATGTTACCTTAGCAGCCTTAATAAGATGATATTAACCACTATCTTCTGAGTCTTTCATATCTGTCTTTCCCTCCCTCCTTTTTCTCCTGATAATCACATTTTAGCCTGGCTTTGCTTTTTTATTTTTTTTTTCCATCAAAAGAATAATTGAATGCTATGCTTTTTGAAAGTACTTAATGAAGTTTTAAGACTTCTGTATGTAGGGCAAAAGGATGACAATCTGTATGGAGACAGTCTTATGACATAATTGATCTTGAGCTGGGATGTGTACAATAGTTTCTGTTTCATGTCTTTCTCGTAAGTGTGTTGAGCTTTTGCCTCAGCAAGTTAGCCTCTCACATTTTTTCTGTTTAAATGTCTAATTTAGATAACCCAGTTCTCTGGAGCAGCCTCTATTCCCTTTTCCTTTGCCCTCACCAAATGCAAGATAAAAGGAGTGATACTGCTGGGAGGTAAACTGGTCCTGCCAGAATGGTTGTGTCTGAGGCTTGTGCCTCAGATCTTAGCCTCTCAACAGGAGGTGTGACAGTTGCAGAAGAAGAAATGGCATTGAAAGCTGCTTGCCACTATGGAGAAATAATTGGCTAATTAGTATTTATCACATTGTTCACTGAAATTCTGAATCTGCTTTCCCCTTCAAAATATTCCTCCTTCACAACTTCTAATTAACACAAATTAGTCCTTCCATGTGCCACCCACCTCCTGACTTTATTTTTCCAGAGTCACTTAGTTTTATTAAATGCCACTCCAACTGGAATGAGGTTGGGTTTTTTCTGCTTCTCACAGCTTGCTTGACGTTCATTACCAATGTTAAACGAAACTGAGATCTCACTAAGTGTTTCCTTCCTGGTTTTCTCCCTGGAGCATAGAAATGGATGAATCATGGTGGTTAGGAGTATAAAAATAATCTCTCTGAGGCTTTTAGCCATTCATTAAGGTCTGACCGCAAAAGCAGTAGGTATTCTCAAATGTAGATAATGCATCACCAGGATCTGTGATGCTACAGGTGATATTAGGAAGCTTGCCAGAAATCCTCACCTGTAAGGGCTGAGGGATTTTAGGAGAAACCTTCCTGTAAAGGTTGAAACACAATCCATCCTATAGGAAAGGCAGAACTTTACTGGTGCAATGGTAACAAACTACTTTGACCTCATATTTACTCTTCCAAAAGAAATACCATTTGTTTAGCTGCCTGCTGTACCAAGAGATCAAAGCAACTCTTGGTTTTACAATGGAATATCACACTTGTTTTAGATTTGGACTGGATCTCAAAACCCCACCTGATTCTCCGCTCCTTTACTGCCCCTGTTCCTGTCAGGTTTTGTCTTAACACATGTGGTTTTCCTGTTTGGAACTTTTTCTAGCAGAGGACACATAATAACCCCCTGGAGAGTCTCTTCCAAGAAATGCAGAGACAGCCTTTGTAGCACTGTCTCTCCCTTCCCTTTCCAAGTCACTCGACAGAAGAGGCTTGTGGAAGATCAGGACACCTCCATCACTCTCTCACTCAGGGAAAAACTGCCCTGTGCTCTCTGACACCTCCCCATCATGGAGGGGAACAGCTCCATCAGCTTGGAACAGCCTGGCTGAGAAAGGAAAATGTTCTCTGTGATGAGGATGTGCTGCAGACTTTACCCTTCATCAGGAGAGGAACTGCCAGGCAGTAGAAGGGCAAGCTCGGAGCGTGCTTCCTTTGAGTCACTGTCCTCTCGTTTCTGTGCTAAATTCTCCTCTACAGCAGTCTTTG
>VYZP01078301.1:2757-22049 GCA_013400635.1 Hypocryptadius cinnamomeus | reverse complement strand
CTCAGTAAGAATATTCACAACTGCCATAAAACTTGATTTCTCTGCATGAGTTTACTCAAAAGTGAAATGTCCTCAGCACTCCTGAGAACCTCCAGGATAAGAAAATCTGCTTTGAAGTCCTAGTAATGATGTGATGGTGAGATGGGAATTCACTTGGCATTTCCATAAAGACCAGATCAAATATGGCAATTCAGTACCACTGGCTGTTCTTTCCTCTTCTGCATTTTTGTGTTGTCTGTAAAGTCCTGATTTTTTTTCCTTTTTTTTTTTTTTTTTTTTTAAGTAAATGGGAACATTTCTACTCCATTCAGGGTATGCCATATCAGGCACTGTGTCAATGAGAGGGGTAATGAGTGGACAGATAAGAATCAAAAACTACAACAACAGCAAATCTTCATTAAATCCTTCATGGCCATGGTTTTACACCAACACAAAGATGAATTAGAGTGTGATTCAACTTTTGCCTAAGTGTTGTTCCTAAAATAATGCAAGAGAGGAGTTTAATCCACAAGGTAGATGAGATCACTCACTTCAAGCTGAATTACACACATTTTACTAATTCTATTATGACTTCCAGTATTGAAAAGTTAGCTTCAAAAATGACAAATTGTTCTGTGAGCATTGCCAAAAGAGGCTCACTTTGTCATGGAAACAACACCGTTGAGTCCCTGTTCCCACCAAGCAATGATTCAATTGGTCACACCAGGGCCAAGACTTGCAAAAGGCTCTGTTAAAAATAGAGGGATTTGGGAAGGAGCTCTGACTATCTGGATTTTTTTCCAGAATTGATTTGCATCATTGCTGGGCCTCACAACACTGGCTTGGCAGTCCAACAAGTTGTTGTCCCCAGAAATGTCTGAGGTTTGACACTGACTGCGTTTTTTGCTTTCCTGTGCAAATGTGGGAATCTATAAAATCAGAGGGTTTTGGGAAAGTCATAAAAGATAGGCCTTAGAGACAGCAGAACTGTGATTAGAGCTAAGTAGTAGCTATAAGATTGGTCAGCAGAAAAATTATGTAAGAAGTAGAAAAGTAAGAACAAATAGAACAATGGTCTGTGTATTAATGCTTGTCTGGAATAACTCCCTAAGCTGCAGAAAAGTATATCTAGCAAGGTATTAAGTTCTAAGCTTAATAATGGAGCTCTGTGCATTGTGTTTTAAGGCTCACAAGCAGGTATTGTATTTGAAATAAGCAAGCAGTGTTTAACCAAAGGTACGTGTGCTTACAGTGGTTGGATGGAACTACTGTCAATATGCTTTTGCTTTGTGTGATTAGTCAAAAAACTTTTAAAGTGAGTTATAACGTTGAGTTCTTTGTCTGCTGCCTGGGATGTGAGCTGCTGGCATCTTCCCATTGTCATAACCATGTAATGAGACTGATGCTGGAAAATGAAACAGCTCAAGATGCGTTCCCCAGCAGTCCCATCCCATTTGTGATTTGTACACAGTCCCCGGCCAGCGATATGCAAATGGCATCCAAACTCCTGTGATTTCAGAACACTCCACACTGAGTGAAAGGGCAAAGCCATTGGGAGCTCCTTCAGTCCCAGCCACAAATATACAATCTGCAGCAGAGCTTGGACACCATGCTTTAAACAAATTGTGCAGGGGGGAAAAAAAAATTACCCACCAGCAGAACATGCTGCCAGGAAAAGGCATCCATCCCTTTCCAAGTGGCTGATGGAAATTTAAGATCTGGGTACCTTCTGACACTCCTGGAGAGATGCATATCCCACAGCAGGTTAGAAAATAGCAGCAGCACAATCAACAGTTCCCTTCTCTCAGTGAATGCCTTCTGAAGTGAGCACTTGACAGAAGAGGTGTTACACAACATGGGGTAAAACAATTATGGAGTTTGTCTGAACTGGCTTTTTGTAGTATCATAGAATTATGGGATGACTTGGGTTGGGAGGGACCTTAGAGATATTTTCCCAATTTTCTGCCATGGGCAGGGACACCTTCCTCTATCCCAGGTTGCTCCAAGCCCTGTCCAGCCTGGCCTTGGACACTTCCAGGGATCCAGGGGCAGCCACAGCTTCTCTGGGCACCCTGTGCCAGGGCTTCCCCACCCTCACAGGGAACAATTCCTTCCCAATATTCAATCTAAACCTACTCCCTTCCAGTTTGAAGCCATTTCCCTTTGTCCTGTCACCACATGTTCTTGTAAATAACCTCTCTATATCTTTTTGCAAGCTCCCTTATCTTGGAAATCAGTTGTAAATCCCCTCTTTGAGCATTGTGAAACATTCCCAGGATAGCTGAGGACTTCCATGGGAAGTGTCATCCTTCATTAAACCATCATATCCCTTTACTCTATCTCTAATAGCAGGTGATGCTTCTCAAAGCCTTCTATTGGTAGGATGAACCACTCACTGGAAAAGTGATTAAAAATCCTGCTAGACATAATGTGCTCGACATGAAACTAAGGGTTTAATAGCCCTTCTGATTGCTGATTTTATATTTCATAAAAATGGCTTTCTCCAGCAATTCCTGGGAATTTCCTCTGCAAAGATAAAATTCTGAAGTACAACTCCCAATGGCACAGTTCGGATCTTTCCTTCATTCCTTAGAGGACAACATCAGCCTGAAAAGCTGATAACCTCCTGCCAGCATTGCAATTCCCACTTATTTTTCAAATTGTTCAAAAGAAAGGGAATTTAGGTGTTCAAATCAGGGTCTACTCCCTTACCAAACTTTATGGGAAGATTCTCACCACTTTGAGAGCTCTTAGCACAGAGCAAGATTGGGTTGCATGGCCTCACTGTAGGATATCAGGGCTGCAGGACTTGCAAATACCACTGACAATCTCTTCCAAGGACACTTTCCAGCTCCTGACACAGGCTGTGACAGGGCAGAGCTGTTGGCAAGAGAACAGCCCAGTGTGGATCCAGGGTTTGGCCAAGTCTCTGTCACAGCAAGAGATTTCCTGGATGGGGGTTACAGGCAAGTCATGCATATGTAAATTGCTGGAATTTGTGATTGACAAGGAGCAAAAATAATGAGTATTTTTTTTCCTCTGTGGTCCTACTACTCCAGCCTCAGGTGATCATTTCAGATTTAGCACAGAAGTTCAGATTTATCAATTAATAAAAATGACTGGAGTGGAAGCTGGAGGGTGGGATCTATGTTTTTTAACACATCGTGCCAGGCTGAGAAGTGAGGATTTCTATCAGCATAAATCTGGGATGAGATGTTCAGTTTCAGGTGAACACCTGAAACAAGGGAGCTGAAATAGAAACACTTTAATTTCTGAGCAGTCTGGGACACGCCATTCATATAATCTGAGGAACTGCTGATCTGGAGGGGTAAACCTGTAGGTGACAAAAATGTTGATTTTTCATCTCCCAGATTTTCTCTGTTAGATCAATCTGCTGCCTTGGCAAAACTACTGGTTATCCTGAACCCTGAAATTGCCACATAAACTCTGAATAGGGGGTTCCAGGTGATCCTTAGGAATAATTTTTACAGCTGTATTTTCTGTCAGCAACAGCAACAGATGGAAAGGCATCTTCTCCTCTCCTATTTTCTCCAGAGGATTTTCAGGAAAAGCACACCTTTTTTCATTCTTTAGGCAGCACTGGCAATACAGGAATGTCCCCTGTTTAAAGCAGAGTCTGTATCAGCTGCTAGAGCAACCCAAAATCAACAGGATATAAAAGATAACCTAGAGCTTCACCCTGCTCCTCCTGGTCTACAGATTTTATGTTTAAAGCTTCAGTCTCTCCCACTCTTTGCCTTCACCCAGACATCCCTGTCTCTGGTAGCCACCAGAGACATTCCCTGAATGATGTCAACTATCACATGTGTCTTCCAGGGAGAACCATGGAAGCACAGGATAATTCAGGTTGGAAGGGAACTCCAGAAGAATCCAGCTCAAGCTTCCTGGAAGCAGGGGTAGCAGTGGAAATTGTCAATTCCAATTAACCAAGGTAGGATTAATTGGGCTTTTTCCACCTGCATTTTGGAAAACCCTGAAGTTTTGAGGACTGCACAACTTTGGTGGAACTAACTCCAGTGCTCACTTATTCTCAGAGCAAAAAGGATTCTCTCCAATATGAACCTCCCTTGTTTCAGGTTACTCCAACATTCTGTTGTTCTCCTGCCACACACCACGATGAGAACCCTGGCTCTTTCCTCCTGATGCTCTCCTCATAAATACCACAAGGCTGCTACAAGGTTGGTCCCTAATTTTCTCTCCTTCCACCTGGCAAAAAAGCTAAATTTCCTCATCCTCTCCTCACAGGCAATCTCAGTGTCCCTCCTTTGAACTTGCTACAGTTGGATTTAATATTCCAGAAGTAGTAGATTTAGATGAGATATTTGAAAGAAAATCCCTCCTGTGAGGGTGCGGAGGCTCTGGCACAGGGTGCCCAGAGAAGCTGTGGCTGCCCCTGGATCCCTGGAAGTGTCCAAGGCCAGGTTGGACAGGGCTTGGAGCAACCTGGGACAGTGGAAGGTGTCCCTGCTCATGGCAGTAGAGCTGGGACTGGATGAACTTTAATGTCCCTTCCAACCCAAACCATTCTGTGATTCTATGATGGACAAGTGATCCATCAAGTACTGAGGAGATGGGGATAAACATTTCCCTGTATCTACTGCCTTTGCTCTTAATCCAGCCCAGGACACTGTTGGCCTTCTCTGCTTTCCTCAGGACCCCTGCAAATTGTGCAGACTCAAGGCTCCCAAAAATTCTTGAATGGTTTTTCACGCTGCAAAGAACTCTTGGGGACTTTCACTGAGGGGATCTGTGCTGACATCAGGGCTCTCTCACTGCAGGGACGGTGGGAAACAGAGAAGCTCTCAGGAGCTCTGCAGCTGTCGTGCTGCTGGATGCCACGTTCATTTGCAAAGCAAGCTCTTGTCATTACTTGTTATTATTTGCCCATTTATACTTCAGTACATTTAAACAAAACCCTGAAGAGAAAAGGTCCCCGACAGGAAATTTGTTTTGTAGAGGCTCCCAGCAAGTTCAGTGGAGCCACATCTGAGTCACACTTGGAACAGGAACGCGTTGATGAACAGCTACGGGAGGCTGCAGAAACACTTTCTACACACACATACCCTGCCCAGGGGAGGAAGTTTTAATTAATCTGCTAATTAAATTAAAGCTATTTGCCCTCAGCTAGCACACACGTTCTTCCTTTTCTCTCCTCCCTGCAGGCAGCTCCAGTGAATGCCTCGTGCTGCAGCTCTTACTCCAATATTCCCCAAACGGGGTCTGGGAATGGGGAGACCACTGGAGAAGGAAGGCAAAAAGCTCATTACAGCAGTGGTAATTGGGAGTGCTCGAGTTTATTCTCAACTTCCCTCCTTCTCCTTTCAGTGCTCAGAGACACTGGGTTGGGTATTGTGCTGAAGTGGAAGATGAAAAACAAATCACTTCACAACTGGAAAAATCCCAAAGGAATAAAATCTTTGCACAAAAGGCTGTGCTTAGTGTTGTTTTATCAGCTAGCCTTTCTTTCTCCTTCTTGTTTCTGGAAGGTTTCATCACTATTTTGCTGTAAAAACTCAAGGAGGGGAATAAAGTACATTTTTTCTGAGAACTGAATGGAGTTTCAGAGCACCAGTGTGGAGTTCAGCTAAAGAGATCAGAAACGAAAAGATGGGGCAGCCACAGCTTCTCTGGGCACCCTGTGCCAGGGCCTCCCCACCCTCACAGGAGAGAATTTCTTCCTAATATTCCATCTAACCCTGCCCTTTGTCAGTTTGAAGCCATTCCCCCTGTTCTATCACTACAAGCCCTTTTCAAAAGTCTGTCTCCAGCTCTCTTAGAGGCCCCATAAGGTGGCATTCAAGTAATCCATTGTAGGGGTAAGAAAAATTTTTACTTTGAGTTTTAAAAGGTGATGCAATCTCCTCCATGGGAAAAAAAACCAAACTTAAGCAAACAAACCAAACCGTGCCAAAAAAAGCCAAACAAACACACAAACAAAACACTAAAAGCAAAAAAAAAAACACCAAAAAAAACCAACAAAACCCAAACAAAAACCAATAAAAAGAGAGCAAAAAAATAAGGGAGAAAAAAAGTTGAGATATGAGATATATTAAAAAAAAGGGAAAAAAAAAGTTGAGATATGAGATATATTAACACATTCCTGCAGGATGACAAAAGATATTAAAACAACTGAATTTTCCACAAAATAGAGAATTCCAAATTCCATCCACCGTGGTCCCTCAGTCTGGGTTTATACCACAGAGAGTGTTACTAATGCCACTTTTATTAGGTGATCTAGCAAAGCAGAGTTCCTGCTTTTAGGGTTGTCTGCCTGTTGATGAGCACCTTATCTCTGTTTTTAGGGCTGTCTCAGTGCTGTGCTGCTGAGGAGCATCAGGAAACACCTCTCACAGCCAGTTAATGCTTTGGACAGTTGGTTTTGATCAATATTTACGATTTAAGTTATCAGGGTGGAAAAAAAGAGAGATGTAGACTTGCAGTGTCAATGTTTGTGTCCTGCTGGTAACAAAAATGGGATCCCAAGGCGACATGAGTGGCTGCAGATCCAGCACTGGTGGATTCCATCTCCATCCTCTTTCTTGGAAACTCTGATTTGTGCCTTATTCTTTCACCTTCAGCACCCCAGACTGTATAGGCCTGATGCCTCAGGTTTGAGCTTTTCTATGTTTCAGATTCTGTGCTGCTTTAGTGTGCAGTTCTGAGCTTCACGTCAGGGGATGGTGAGCTCTCTGCACAGAGCAGGGAGACAAAACAATTCCTGCTCCAGCTGGGCACCAAGGACAAATGATCCAAATCTCAGGCCCAAGAGCACAAACAGCGTGGGCTGGAGAGAGAAAAACAAGCAGGATGGGAGTGCATGGGCTAAAGCTGGAATTGGCCAATGAACTGCAATCTGCACATGGAGCAGAGCTGATCACAGGGAGAGACCCCGGGAGCGCTCGTGCATTTTGGGACCATTTTGGTTCATCTTGGGTGCAGCCCTGGCTGGGCTCTTGTGCTGCCCAAGGTGGATCCATGGAGGCCTTTTAATAAATCCCTGCTTTATTCTTTAGCTCTGTCCAGCCTCTGTTCTAGGTCATCCTGCAGAAGGCATCAGGCCAGTGGAAGCAGTGGGCACAGGGTTGAGCACCAGCATTTAAATATCTGAAAACAGCTCTTGAGCAGAAACATTTTAATGCAATTCTCAGGAAACAAAACCTCTGATGGTACAGAGTGGCATCCTGACAGTGAATAACCAAGCTCTGGGCAGATAAATCCCTGCCAGAGGAGTGATCAGTTCCACCAACACAATTCCCCCCACTCATGCAGCAGAAGGGATTTGGTATGTTTATAATTCATTGTTTAACCACATGCAGCATTTCTGTCTTGGGCATCTGTAAGCTTAAAAATGATATTTTGATGTCATTTAATGATGCTCTGGACACCACTGAGATTAGGAAGGCACATTACCTGTTTTATAGTATTTAACTCATTAAATGTTTCAATGTCTCTATTAATGCATATTAACAAATAATGACTTTCAGTGGGAGATTTGGCCTTTGTCCTTAACCCTATAATCTATATTATAGTAATATTATTTATGTTTTATATGTATTATGTTTTTAGAGCCTGAGAACATGCAGCTCTGAATTAGGATCATGCCTTGTGATCTGGATGCAGCACAAATGTGCCCCTCTCAAGGACATGAAGTGAACAGGTGATGAAAAATAACTTTGGACCTCAATTCCCCATCCCTGACATTTCAAAAAAACAATAAAACCACAAAATTCTTTCAGAGATAACATAAAAGAGATGCCCAGACTCAGAGTCAGCAGGGACCTGTGCATTAGCCACAATAAAACCAAAATAAGCAGTAATTAATTACTGACATTTTCACAGGGGCTTGAGAGACAGGGAAACACAATCACACCCAGTTCCTTTTTTCAATCACAAGAGCTGAACTCCAGAACATCTCAGACAAGGTGTGACAATTAGAGGGCTTTTCTTGTTACACATCATGAAAAATTCAGACACATCCACCTCAATTCCTTTTCTGAGGAGTTGAGAGCAGCAGATACAGGAGGAGAGCAGAGATGGAACAGTAAATGACCAAAAAAACCAGTAAATGACCAAAAAAACCAGTAAATGACCAAAAAAAAACCAGATGAAACCTCTGGTCCACATCACAGCCTTGGCAGAATATCCAGAAATGTTTCCTATTAACAGCTGGAGCCTTATTATACTCTGGAAAACCTTCCCTGGTTGAAGTCAACCCTGAACACTCCTGATTTTTTTTATTTTTTTTTTAACTTTATTCACATTGCTATGGGATGAGATCTTCAAATTTTGAGGTTTTGGAAGGATAACCTACTGTGTAAAAATCTGGACTAGTATGGAACAACATATTTGAGAGCAGTTCTTGCTGCAGGTGTGTTATACATCCAGCTCACTCCTTTCCAAATTTATTCCTACTTTTTTTCCCTTTTCCTAACATTTTATGTGTTAATATAATTATTTACTATTCCTGTATCAAGAATAGTCTGCCTTTATAAACTGTAACTCAAAGTTTTTATGAACCATGGTGTAAAAACGCAACTTATTACTTAATCCTGCAAAAAGTGCATTTCCTATCCATGTGTGATTCCTACTCTGAATGCTTTACTTCACATGGCATCAGGACAGGAGCATAAAAGGCGTGCAAAAATGAATTAATCACTCATGCACTGCTCATGAGGCCTCCTTAGTAAACCCTACACAACATTTCCTGAGCTGAACCCCTGGGAGGTTTCAAAAAGTTCAAAAATGTCGAATATTACAAAATATTACCGAATATTACAAAATAGCATTGCAGAATTACTAGAAACCAAACCAAACCAAACCAAACCCAGTGCCAGATTGCACACCCACCCTCAAATCTTTATTTTACTCTTATATCGCTGCAGGGTAGGGTTTGATTTAAGGAGGGACAATGGGCAGGGATTGAGATGGTCTGGTGTTCCCACCAGATCTCCCCCTTAAAGGGTGACTTCATTCCAAACAAACCAGCAGGGCTTGGCTGCCTTTCAGACCCTGACAGATAAGCCACAGGTCTCACTGTCAGAGCCTTGTCATGACCCAGATTCTGCTCCAGCATCTTCTGCCTTTTGTGCCACACTGAAATCTCCTCAGAAAAGGGATATGTTACTAAAAAACGGGGTGGATTTTGTTAACCTGGCAGCACAGGTCCTGTTGTTCTCAACTGTTACAGGAGTTAATCTGCATTTCATAAAAAGAATAATGAAAAGGGAAAAAAAAAAAAAAAAGAAAGAAAGTAAAAAGGCTGGTATTTTTTTCATAAAAAGTTAATGAAAATACATTTCTCAAGTGTTGGCAGGTACAGGGACATTGTGGATGCAGAGCTTGGTGGCACAGGGGCTTTGCCCAAGGTAGCAGAAGCCTCAGCTCTGCTGTGTGCAGCTGACTGCAATGCACAGCCTTTGAAAATCAGAACCTTTTGCATATTTAAACAAGAGACAATTTTTCTTTCTCAAGAAAGGAAAAAAAAAATAGGGTTTAGAGCCAAAGTATAAATGGCTGCAGCTCTACATGACAGATAAGAAGTGCTGCCCTGATATATTCAAGCATCTCTTCCTAAATTTAATGTGCTAAAGGTGAGAAGTGTCAGTAAGTTGGCACCCTGGAGAAAGAGGTGAGAGTTCTGCTGGGGTTTTTGTGCATGCCATATCAGTGGGGTCCCTGACTGTTGACTAAGGAAGCCCAATCTTATGTTTTTGAGCTTGAAAATGCCAGATCCTACTTCATCTGTGACATGGAATTACAGAATATCCTCAGTTGCAAGGGATACACAAGGACCACTGAGTCCAGCTCCTCACCCTGCACAGGACACCCCAAAAATCCCACCAGGTGAAAGAACTGTCCAAAAATTCCTTGAGCCCTGCCACCACAACTTCTCTATGAAACCTGTTCCAGTGCCTGACAAACCTCTGGGGGGAAGAAACTTTTCCTGATATCCAACCCCATCATAACCTCACTGATCCTGGCTCTGAAATCCTCAGCCACCCTTGATTCCCAGATCCCTTGATGTTTCTTGGCCTATTCCCCACCCCAGCAGCACAAGCCAAATTTTGCTTCTTTCTCAGTGGTGGCTGCTGAGAGCCACACAAAAAAATGCAATCCAGCCTCAGAGAACCTCCCCTGCCTGGCAGGACAACCATGAGTTTGTACCTGTGTCTTGTTCTTAGTAAACCAAAACCTCAGAAAAGGTTGTTGCTCAGTTTCTGCTGGATTTCACCACATAAATTCCTGCTCAGGACCTGAAGTGCCCAGAACTTCTCAGTTATTGGCCTTTAATAGCTTCATCTTCACCTCCCTGCTCATATCCAGCTGCTAATTTCCCTTCTGCTGATGAATTTCAGAAAGAAATTGCTGATGAGTTACAGAAAGAAAACTCAGCTCCACCTTGTCCATTAATTTTACTTCTCAGGGAGTTTAGGAACAGGCTGGGAGAGCTGGGAATGTTCACTTGGAGAGGAGAAGGCTCCAGGGAGAGCTCAGAGCCCCTTGCAAGGCCTGAAGGGGCTCCAGGAGAGCTGGAGAGGGACTGGGCACAGGGGATGGAGGGACAGGACACAGGGAATGATTTTAAGCTGTCTGCGGGCAGGATTAGATGGGATATTGGGAAGAAATTCTTCCCTGTGAGGGTTGTGAGGCCCTGGCACAGGGTGCCCAGCGAAGCTGTGGCTGCCCCTGGATCCCTGGAAGTGTCCAAGGCCAGGTTCAAAGGGGCTTGGAGCACCCTGGGATAGTGGAAGGTGTCCTTGCCCATGGCAGGGGTGGAATTGGATAATTTAAGTTCCCAAACCAATCCATAATTCTCCAATTCTCTGATTTTCTGATAATTGTCCATCCTAGACCCAGACATGCAATGGAATAAAGACATGCAGAGCACTTCCTCTCCATTTATTTCTGATTTTCAGCATAACAAAAATAAATTTAAAAAAAGAATATATTTCCAAAGTCCTTGAAATTGTAATGTTAAATTGTGGTAATGTTCTAATTTATTCAGACTGAAGTTAATAGAAGGAAGAAAGTTCTGTTTCCAGGGACAATGACAGGATCAGAAATGGGAGCAGCTCTTTTGGCTGCTCTGATTTCCCTGCTCTCAGAAGAAAACATTAACACATGTAAATACTCTCTGTATAATCCATGCTGAAGAGAGAAACAGAGCAGGGATTCCTCTGCCAGGAGAGCAAATTGCTGTCATACTTCAGCTAAACAAAGATTTGAAAGCAAAACTGGTGGAACCTCTTTTATACTGTCCCTCATGGATTATTCTGGGTGATTCCAATGTTAACACATTTATTTCATCCTTGAGATTCCTGTGTTCAGAATTTCTACATTACACCTTTGATAACAGATAAATATTTCAATTTTCACACATGGAAAAAAAAATCACAAAGCTCTGAATAATACAAACAATGCCCCAAAAGCAGTATTGAGAACAGAATTTTCTCTAGATTTATGTTATTCCTGTCAAACATCCCTGCACACATCTCTGTCAAACTCCCCTTTTTTCTTCCTTGCAGTACATTAAATAGGATTTAATTCTTCCACACTTTCAAGAGCTATTTTACAATGGCTTCTGCCAGCTTTGCAGCTGGTTGGTGTTTGGTTTTTTTTCCCCAAATTTTCCCTTTGCAGGTAGCACCATGTAGAGGGGAGCCGCCCTCAGTACAAGATGAGCTGCCCTTAAAATACTGATTTTCACTCCCAAGGCATCATTTTGGATTTTGTTAACAGAGGTGCAGCAAAAAATCCAGGGATACAAAAGGGAAAAGAAGTTTCATTTCTGTCTTCGTATTGCCTAAGTGAAATAGCTGCAGAATTCATGTTATAACCAGAAGGTGAAACCAATGGAAAATAAGCTTTATTATTTTTTGTCCCCATCTTCTGCTTTACTTCAGAGGAAAAAAAAAATTCCTTTAATATTAAAATAGAATCAGCAAACATCTGGCTAAATAGAATAAATAAACTGCTGTGGAGAAGGAAAAAGTATCAATGCAAAAGTGAAGGCATTGCTTTGCAACAACACCCAGGATGTCCCCAAGCTGCTCTGCCATGTGCTATCCATGGACATGGATTTTGGGGATGAGAATAATTTAGATACCAGGCCATGTGCAAAGAAATGTGTGGGAAAAGGCAGAAAAATAGGGATGTGCAATGAAATAATGACCTGAGGTCATCAGATCCAACCAATGACATTTTTTAAGGGTTTGAGCTACAAAAGAGATGGAATACACAACCCAACAGTCCCCTTTTTTTCTTAAATTTTATTTCAGAATACTGAAGATACAAAGCTCAGAATGTCTGAAAGCCAAGAGTCAGACAGAGTTCCTTAGCCCTGGAAAAATGGGCTTCACCACTCTAAAAAGGAAGAATTTCTTCCTAATATTTCATTTAATCTCCTCTCTTTCAGTTTAAAGCCATCAACCCTTGTCCTAAGATGAGCTCCAGTCTGGAAACTCTTCTGTCTAACAAGTTTATTGAATTTTTCATGAAATTTACCTTTCTGTAAGGAAACAAGAGAAAAATCTCTGCCTAAACATTCACATGAAACTGTTAGAAATTTAATTTTTCTAAGAATGTGTTTATTCTTCAAAATTCAGTTGAACTGACCCACAGCATTTGGGTTTGAAGGGAACATGGAGGAGTAGAAAAATCAATATATTTCCATATATGTGATCATATTAATTTGCTTTCCTTAGGGTATTAGGAGCCCTTCAGCATCTTTCAACCCATTCCCACTGATGCTGTACAAAATTCCTGGCTCTCCCAGAGCTGCAGTTTACTGAGTTTCTTGTGAAATTTATCTTTCTGTAAGGAAATGAGAAAAAATCTCTGCCTAAACATTGGCATGAAACTGTTAGAAATTTAATTTTTCTGAGATTGTGGTTCTTCTGTCAAATTCAGTTGAACCAACCCACAGCATTCAGGTTTGAAGGGTACATGGATGACATGGAGGAATAGAAAAATCAATATATTTCCATATATGTGACCATATCAGTTTGCTGTCCTTAGGGTATTAGGAGCCCTTCAGCATCTTTCCACCCATTCCCACTGATGCTGTACAAAATTCCTGGCTCCCCCAGAGCTGCTCTGCAAATGAAGAGTTCCTGGGAATTCCCAGAGCTACAGCCACTTGTGGATGGACAGTAAATTCATCATTTTGGGGGGCAAACCTTTTAAACTGAAAATACACAGTGAGAGCCAATGGTTATTTTAAATGAAATGCAGTTTGTTCACTGGTGTTTCTGAATGAGTTCAGACAAAATAATCAATATATGATGGCCAAAAGGTTTAGCTCTGACACATTTATGTTGCTGGAAGAGGTGCTAAAATGGATTTGGATTGAAATTACATGAGAATTTAATTACTGTTGCAGAGCAAATCTGTTATTTCTTTTATGTTTTTTAAATAATGGAGAAAATGATCATAACTGGCTAACAGAGACCTAATAAGTAAAACCAGCTCAGCCAGAGGGCAGCAGGAAAAAGAACATTTTAAATATCTTTGAGGAAGTGAAAACAACTTGCTACCCTTGAGCTTTAGCATATCTCTAATCCTACCCAATCTCCATTTTGCATTATCAGTTATCTTGCAAGCCTTTAGCAAACAAGAAAGCATAAAGTAAAGGTCTAAAAAACAGTTTTATGTCAAATATCAAAAACGTTCAGATGTGACTATCAAGGAAGAAAAAAACAAATTAAAATCTCTGGACTGGCACTTCCCAAATGTGCAATTATCAGTGGGTGAAATTATTGACAAACTCTTTTAGAAGTCTTCAAACCCAAGCAAAGGCTGGATTTAACCTAAACAACCCCTCAATAACATATCTTGGTCACAGATTCTGAGCTGCAGAGAGACTGTGGGGCCAAAATCATTTGAAAAGAGGACACAGCAGATAAAGTGTTTTCTTCTGTCTAAAACTCTCAAGAGAATTAATATTCCCTTAGAGAATTTTGCACTCCAAAAGGAGCCCACAGAGCAAGAAAAAACACTGCAGAAATGTGTTATGGGGAAGGACAGGAACAGTAAAATCCTTTAGCACTCTGAAATCCTCCAGAGAAATCCAGATATAGGGGAAGCTGGAGCAGTGAGGTCAGGCACTGAACATGTACAAAGGTTGGGAAACCATCAAACTCCCCAGTACAAATTAAATCTGCCTCAAAGATGTTCCTTGAGACCATTTTCCCTCAAAATGTTGATTGGATTTACAGTCTAAACCATACTGATAGCAAAAAAAAACAAACCCAAAAAACCCCAAAAAAACATTTAATAACCCAAACAAACAAATAAACAAACAAAAACCAAACAAAAAGCAAAACCAAAACCCACAAGCATCTGGCATTTGTTCCTTTTTAAAAAGCTGAGGAGAGTTAAAACTGTTCATTTCCATATTGTTTCTTGCTTGAAGAAAATAAGTATTTAGAAATCTTAGATGCAAAAAAAAGGGGGGGAAAGTGGTTCAAACTGAGATTGTATTCTTTGAACTCTATTGGAAGTAATAATTCTGTGAAAGTACTACAGAATGTTTTTTAAATGTTCTGTGGGGAAAATATTTCTCCTGTTTTGTTTAAAATAGATCTTCTTTGGGTTTGGGGTGTCTTTATGATGATTCTGAAGTATTTAATGGATGCATTTAAAGTATTTTTTTTTACTCCAGACACAAAGATCCATTGGCATCTGCCCTCACTCATATAAGAACTTACATTTAATACTGAATTTTAAAAATGTGTTCCAGGAACCAAGAGTAGTAAACAGCATTTGTGATAACCTTACAAACCTCCCTACCAAGATGAGTCACAAGATACTGAAAATTCAAGACAATCAATTGGGCAAGGGTGAGTAACTGTCATCTATTCCTGATGCACGTAACATTTATTATACATGCCCAATAAAAATGAGATTTCTAAAATCTAAAGAGACTAAAGTTTAGTCTAAAATAATTTTTTAAGGCCCTGCAGTAAAAAGAGCATTAGGGGGATTTTAGGATGGGTTTTACTAATGTCTAGAGGTGCCAATCACTAAGTACAGAAGCACACTAAATACAGAAGAATCAAAATTATATATTAATATAGATAAATATCTTCATCTGAGGCCTTGACACAGATTGCCCAGAGCAGCTGTGGCTGCCTCTGGATCCCTGGAAGTGTCCAAGGCCAGGCTGGACAGGGCTTGGAGCACCCTGGGACAGTGGAAGGTGTCCCCGCCATGGCAAGGGTGGCACTGGATGGGCTTTGAGGTCCCTTCCAACCCCAACCATTCCAGGATTCTGTGATTCTAATGCAGATATCCAGCATTTAGGGGGTTAATTATTGCTCTGAGTGTATTTCCTGACTTATTTAGGTGCAGAACTCAGCCCTAACACACAGAGGAAAGTTCAGAGGAAGCTCTGATTCATTCATGGCATCCTTTTAGGCAAAACTGGCATTATATGGCATGGAAGAAAAAGAACACAGAGACCATCAGATTTTGGTACAGATGGGATCCACAGCTCCAAAATCTGCACTTCCACATGGGGAAAATAAACCTGAGAGAAACACAACCTTCTTGTCAGGAGCACAAGCTTCCCTGGAGTGAGCAACTCACCCCTTGCCCAGGGGAACACAGAAGGGTTTGTGGGGTTGGGTTCTGTGGCCCTGGGGACTGCAGTGACAGCAGCACGCGGGCTTTAGGGCTGGCTGTGCTTTTTAAGGGGCCTCAAAGAGGTTAAACAGCTGGCAGGTTGAACAGCCAGGTTGTAATTGCTTTGGAAAAGAAGCCCTGGAAGCCCCCTCAAGCCTGGCAAACTCTGCTTTCCCAACCCCACAGCTAGGCTCAGACCATCTTTGGAAGTTTGGTCTCCAGAGTTTGTGGGGTGGGATCCACTGACCCCATCTGCTCCCCCAGGAAGGCTTCCAGCATCATTCCCTGGTCCCCAGGCAGGGCTCAGTCCCTGGCACAGGACCCACGTTCACTCTGAGAAGCAGCAGGGTTTATTTCACAGATTGGGAAAAAACTCTTTATTGCAAGCCCTGGTGAGAGGGGCAGGAGGGAATACAAGAGACAAATGCCTAACAGAGGAATAGTGCTGTAAATGTGATTTTTTTTTTATATTTTTGTCTTCTCTTCCTGCTCTTTTGCTTCCATTTCCCCCTCCTCTCCATGCAGCTTTGGTTCTGCATCGCAGCTCTCTCCTCAAGCTGCCTGCACAGGAAATCCTCCTGGGCTGCTGAGTCAGTAAACCCAAGGAATTGCAGGCAACACTCTTGAAGTCTAGAGACTTGAAAACTGTCCCTCCAGGAGCTGGGTATTAACAGCTGAGCAACATGAAAAATCACTGATTCTGATTTTACTTTTTTGTTTTCACAGCCTCCTTTTTAAAGAACTCTTTCTAATGCCCAATTTGTTATTTGACTGCTCATCCAACCCTCCTGCAAGTTCATGAATGCAAAACTAGCAGGGAAAAAACAGAATCACAATGATTAATGCCTTTATATCAGTGTTGTCATCATTTTATTTGCCTCTCACAGAAATTATTGCTACTTCCAAAGGGCAAAAAAAGGGAACATTTTAATGTAATATAGGGCAACTATTTTTTGCCTACTGCTTTGCATTTCTAAGACTGAGATACCTTGTTTGTCTAAAGGAAAGTTGTGGTAGATATCTGTGTTTGTTCACAGTGTTGTGAGCCACATTTTGGTAGAATATGTGTATTTCTAGATTTTTTTTCTCCCCCTGTTATTCATCTTTTTGTGCAAATCAGCTTAAAAAGATTAAAAATCTTCAAGACCAGGCTGGACAGGGCTCTGAAAATCTTGATCTAGTGGGAAGTGTCTCTGCCCAGGACACCTGACATTACCTAAGGTCCCTTCCAACAGAAACCATCCTATAATTCTATGAAAAACATTTTAACATTTTAACCAGGTGTCTTTCTTTCACTTCTGCAATAATCCTGACTGGCACCTGAGGTGCCCAGGTGAGATTACAAGTGCCAGTGCACCAGACAGAGCACCAACACAATTTCCAGGGCTCCCACCACCTTCAGGAGTGTAAAAACACTGAGTTTTCTCAGAAAAAAAATCCACAGAGACTTAGAGATATGGCAGGTGGAAATCCCACTCTCACTCTGGCACTCTCTGTAAGCTCCTATCCCACCTAACTGACAAGGTAACAACCATCTGGGACTTGAAATCCTAATTTTTGTGCCCCTGGAATGTCCTTGAAGTTGGTTGGTACCAATGGTTTTGCCATGCTGATTTTCTAAGATGATTTTTTGTGACACCAGAATTCTGAACCTGCTCTTTGAAACTGCTTTGAAACTGCTTTGAAACTGCTTTACCCAGTATTACACATCCAAAGACTTTGTTTTTCTATTTTAAACAAGGCTTTTAAGAGGTTGCTATTTTCTCCTGATTTCCCCCAGCACCAGCTCCTCCTATTAAAATGGAAAAGCTCCAGCAGCATTAATGCCTTGGTTAGCTGAGTCTTTATCTCCTATGGAGAACATTCCCAGCAGTCCCCAGGCTGTGTTTGTATATAAAATATTTATATTTTCATTACATAAATAAAAGGGAAGTCGCATGCAACTGTGCACTGTGTTGGAGAAACCTGCAGTCCTACAGAGAGCTTGACTTCTCTAACAGGGTTATGAGATGCTACAAATCACCAGGCAGGTAAACTCATTAAAAGCTCTCTCATTAAGCCCTGGAATGGAAAAAAAAAGCTTTGCTTAAAGAGCAGGCACCAATCCAAGCGTTTATATCTGTGCCTGAGGAGCCTCACGTTTGGGCTGTGCTTAAAAACGTTGCAGGCTGGGAGAGAAACTTGTAGAATATTTTGTCTGAATACACTGTGCCTCATTTTTTAAAAATAACAGAGGCTGGAAGGTAGATGATTCTATTTGAAGGTAGCCTGGCACTGGAAGTGACAGCCAGGGATGAATAATGGAGGATACAGCGAATTCTCTGCTCTGCAGCCTATACACACCCTGAGAAGATTGAGAAATATTCCCCCCTGCAGCAAACAGGGGCTGAGCAAACACTTCAGTTTCTCTCCTCAGCTCTTCATGAATTACTTAACTATCATCAGATCCAGGTTTCATTCTCTGCTCTGTGAGGTGCTGCCTGCACAGCCAAATCTGTTTGCCCACCTGACACTCACTCAGAGATCACACTTCAATGTTGTTATACAAGAAGCATCACTTACACCTTCCCTTTTCCATATTTCTCTCTGTTTTTAAAGGAGAACATTCTTCCCAGCTGATCAAACATTACACAGAATATTCTACCACTGGAAACATTTAAGTGTAGCAATATTAAATACATACCTACAAGAAATTCCAAGTATTAAGTGAAGAAATACATCAGATGGAATTATTCTGGACAGTTAGAACACCTGCATTGCAGTTACATTTAAAATTCAGTTCATACACCAAGCCAACTTTGTGAGTCATGAAACTCATTGTTTCTCAAATACATTTGGAACCAGACAAAGGAATGATGGTTTAGGATCCTTTCTTCTCCATAATTTTATGATGACTTTTGTTAATATTTTCCAATTAAAAAAAAAAACCCAACACATAGCCCAATGTTATCACAGATGAATGGAATGCAAAGTCAATCAAAATGCCAGTCAGAAAAATCAAAATGCCAGTCAGAAAAATCAAAATGCCAAATAAAAGACATCATGGAATCCTAGAAAAGTTCGGGTTGGAAGGGACCTCAAAGAGTTCCAGTTCCAACCCATCCAGTTCCAACCCCCTCCCCCTATCCCAGCTTGTTCAGAGTTTCATCCAAAGCAAAGAATGGAAATTACTGGGAAGAGCTGAGCCAGAAGAAATGGGTTGAAACCAGCTAAAATAGCAACATAAGCATATAAATCTAGGAAAGCACTTAAATGGCAGAAAAAAGTAAAGCTCAAGAATTCCTCTAAAGGCCTTGCAGGCATCATGGTGCCTTCAGTCCTGGGGGGTTCATAGGTTAGGTTAATGCAGAGCAGCACGTAAAACACATGAAAAACTGAACCACCCTTGACTCTGACAGTTAGAACTGGCTCAAAATGCTCATTTCTAATTGTTTCTTAGCATATTATATTCTTGTTGTCTGGTCAGAGCCTATACTTGAAGCCACCTGGAATTTCCCATTCTTACTTGGTTCTCTTTTTGTCTTTTCTTGATTTGTTTATGGATGTGGACATCAGTTTGGGGGCTTTTGTGGGTAAAATGGGTCATGGAGGAAAGCAGTATATAAACAGTTTTTTCCAGGAACATTGTGGAGTCTAAGATGACTTTCAATTACTCTTAATTATTTTAA
>VYZP01078299.1:27095-37175 GCA_013400635.1 Hypocryptadius cinnamomeus | reverse complement strand
GAAGGAGCTTGAGAGAGCAGCACTGAGGAAATAATTTGCACTAAGGACTGTAGTTTTAATTCTCTCTGAAGGCACAACAGGGAAAACTTCTCCCCTGAGGCAGCTGAGGGCAAATAGCTATGTGGAGAGACAGAATTTTTCTACTTTACATGTCTAAACAATACAAACATTTCAAATATGGCTGAATTTACAGATTTAATCTTCTCAAGGATTGCTGGATGATGGGATTTCTTAGTCTACAACTCCTGCATAACATCCAAACTGCTACCATCTTTAAACAATTGAAAAGTGCAAGCATTATTTTTGATTTTTGCTATCAAGTCATCCTTCTAGGAGCCATATTTCTCTTCGTGTTTGAATGAAATGCTTGTTGCTGAAATGTAATTGCTGATCCAAGGCCAAGGAAAGAATGGTCAAACTTCTGGGAAAAGGACCCCTCCTAACAGGGTTCTCCAGGAACACATAGATAGAGAGTCAAAGGCACTACATAAAGAGGTTTCAGATGCACACCAGTTCTTTGTTTCTCAATAAACAATATAATGAGTTAAAGGCAGCAATAACCTGGAGAATAGGTGTGTGGCAAAGGAAATTTTACCACAGACTCTTGTGGGACCATTTGACTTTGGACAGCATGTCACCTCTAGGGTGTAGCTAACACCCAAAAAAAGCCCTTGTTGAATTCACCACTGCCCACATCTAACTCACAGAACACAAACCAACACATCAGTGGGAATTTCTGCTTGCACAGTGCAAGTACAAGAGCTAGCACTGGGTACCATATGAGGAGAGAGCAGCTTGGATTGCCTTTTCCAGTATTTTATACAGCTCCATTGAATCCACACTTTCTTGCAGTTTTTTTCAGTCTAACTTTTTTCTTTTATTTGCTACTAGTATGAGAGTAGTCTGTGTATGAATATGCCTGTGTAGATGCCTACGTGGATGTAAATAATAATAGCCTTTACAATAATAATAGTTTTTTACTAGTATTCTCTTTCATTTTGTGGAGTAGTATTTCTTGCCAATATTTTTAATACCTAGAGAAAACTGCTAAAACTGCCTTTGAAGCTTTACTTATTTTGTCTTGCCCTTATGCTGGGAGCAACTGCTCCTTTAGATGATGGATATGAAGGCCATTTTCTGACATTTCAAATTCAGCAATAATAGCTGCAGGGGCAACCATGACAAACTAAAAACATCAGAGTGAAAATCTGGTTTATGAGCTACATTATAGGCAAGACTTTCTTTTAAAACTATTTATGATTAATTTTGCATAGCCATTTAATATGCAAAATAATTTAATTTCATTCACAACAGGTAATGTATATTAATGTTGTGTAAAGTGAACACATTTCACATTTCTTGTACAAACACAAGCTCTGTCCTTGTGGCACCAAAGGGTTTCTGAGGACTAGTAAAGACAAAAACTCAATGTTTGCTCCTGCTGACAGTGGCAGCAGCAGTCCCAGAGATGTGCTGTATAACATTAAGCCTAGCATGAGAGCCTTGAGGTCACACTCCGCAGTGTGTCCTTGAGCACTGCACAACACCCAGATCTTAATGGTCCCTACAGACATGTCATAATAACATAAAAAGTAATACAAAGCATTTTTTTGCAAGTAAGAAAAGGAAAGATCACCATCTGGGTGAAAGCAAGGCTGTAGTGTCTTGATTTGGCTGAGAGGACCCGTGCTCAGAGGCAAACTTGGGTCAAAGCCTTCCTGTACTGCTTGGTCCCTGACTTTTTTGCAAGTTGTATTATTGGCCACAGATATAACAGAGAAAATAACATGTACTTACTATCCAGGCCAGGACCATATTGCCAGCTGGGGTGAGTGGAGAAAGGGAGCAGATAAAACCTCCTCCCTTCACAGTTGCATGGAAATTGTATTTGCAGAAGTGCTGAGGTCTGGCAATGCCTCACTACTCCAGATGGTATTTCCCACTTTCCTGCTAGGATTTAACCTGCTAGCTAAAGCTAAAATTAGAATAGGTCTTCCCCAAAATGTCATGACAATAAATATTTTACAAGTGTCTGTGAAGAACTGCACAGGCTGGTGACATATTTAAAGGTAATTATCATTTAAAGAAGCACTGGAACAATCACCTTCCTCTTCTTGACAGCAACAAGATAGAGCAGGATCATGTCTGGAGTACACAATGGAATCTGCAGTATGACACTGAGGGCAGGAGATTCACTGGAGGAACAGTGGGGCTAGCTTGCTGTTCCCTTTGAGAAGGTATCCCTTGAGCCCAACGCATGTCCACCTGTCCCTTGTGGGGAACTCTAAAAATGCCAGTCCCTGTGGTGTGCAGGACCCATCAGATCAAGTCACCACATCTCTGCTGTGCTGCCTCTCACTTCAGCTCCAGTGCAACAAGGTTCCCCAGTCCCTGCCCAAGCGATGAACACTGGACTAAAGTCTGGGTTTATGCTCGGTGACAGCTAAGTGGTTGATCTCAGCCCCATGGGTAGAACAAACCCAAAAGTATTTTCCTGAACCACAGGGAATCACCTTTTCCTTTAACTCAGAAGACAATTCGGGCCACACAGATCAGAGCTCAGGACAATAGTAGGGTAGTCTTTAACATGGAATTGGAGGCTGCAATGGTTTAAATTTACTGATGGATTTCATAAATAAGCCTCCATGACTGCCATGCCTAAAAGCGTTCTTAGGTCAGCAACTTCAGTGACTACTGCTTGTTGAAATGAACCTTCAGAGTGCCCACATTAAAAACATGTTTTTGAGGATAAAAGGTGAATAATGCTTCAGCATATGGCTCCTCTTAAAGCATTTCCTTCAGTTCTTTTTTCAGCCTTATAATAATAAACACATAACTTCAGAATAATTTTGCATGCATTCCTCTAAGAGATCTGCTTGTTTTATTTGTATAGGGATCCTAAGGCTATAAAATATGCCTTACTGGGCAAATTATTCTTCCTAAAAACCAACAAAAACCCTGCTCTCATATCTGGCCTGAATTTGTTTTTAACATTGGTACCTATTTACCAGCTGCTTTCCTGGCTAGCTTTTTGTAGCTCCTTTTACACTGTATTGCTTCAGACTGGGTAATTGTAAATAGCTTTCTACATTCCTTTCTGATTTTCATATTCCAGGTAGAGAATTTGGTTTAAGTATGGGGGTGCACAGTAGCCTAAGGGCTTTGAAATGGCTTTACCTTTCCAGAGGTAGGTAGGAGAAGTCTTATGGACTTATCTCAGTATAATTCTCTCCCTCAGAATATAATTCTCTTCATTTCAGCAGTTTTCTCCCTTTTCAGGTCGACTGAAACAGGAAGGAGCCAGCTTCTGTACTGGCAATTGAAGAATGTTTTTAATATTCTTGGATTTACTGAACTGATTATATTAAATCAAATTTTAGATGCCAGTGTTTCATGAGAGTCTATTCTCATTACTCTTTCTTGTGTTACTCTTGCTTTGTGCTACCTTTCTCTATATTCATCAATGTTCAATTACTTTATTGCTACTCTCTAATTAAACTTGCTCATGATTTTATTTAAAGATATCGATTCTGAATGGCATGTACTTTATCTGGACAAATGCTCTTTCTCTTTGTGTGAAGGCAATAGTGCTCACACTAAGTGGCACATTGCTGATTCCCAATCAAGGTGACTTGCTGAGTGACACCTTGGAGCACCAGTTCAGACATTGGCAGGAGCCAGGAAAATGTCTTTGATGTGACTGCCTCTAAACACACAGCAGATTTACTAAGAAGCTGGCAATGAAACAAGTTTTTTTCTTGTTTGCTCTTTAATGGTGCAATATAGATTTTGTGGGTTTTTTGGTATTTTATACTAAACCCCCTACATTTTGAAGTTACTGATGTTTGTGGTGAGGCTACACTGTAACCCACTAAAAGCCTGTCCTGGTGACTGACCTTGGGGGATAATGACCCAGGAGTTCCCAGACATATTTATGTTCCTGTGTACTAGCTTTTGGGGAGGATATTTTTACTCACTGGCATTCTTCCATGTTTCTTCTATTGTGGCACTGCTATTTTGTGATGTTGCCAGTGTGTTTCCCCTGAGAGAAACTAATGATCAGGTGGGGGAAAAAAACAATGAGCAAATGTTCTATTCTAATATGGAATTTTGAATGTGCATATGAGCAGAGAATTCAAGCAGTTATTGTCAAGTATTTTGATTTTGTCACTTAACATTTAAAACTAGCACATGTAAAAGCATGTAAGTTTACAGCAAAGAATAATGTTTAAGGTTGGTTAATGTCATAATGCATATATTAGCCAAACATAACTAGCTTATAAATAAATACAGAATTTTGCCAAAGGGCCACTGGAAGGTGACATTGGAAAAAAGCAGCAGATGCTGAGAAATTACATCTTTGTGAATGAGTGAGAGGGAAGTCTGGTTTAGTCTTTGCTCATGGCTTTGATCCTGGGTTCAAACAATGCTTTCACAGTTTTGGGTGAATGTTTATATAATTTTAAAAGCAGGATGTAATAGAGGGATTGGGATGTTCAAGGAAAGGTGTGAACAAAAAGAGTGAAATCACATTGAAAGGCACAATACAGCTCCCTTCTTCCTCTCCCATTTAAATTGTCTGAGATTCTCATGCCTCCCTAATGCCTGATTTTACAAGTGGGAAAGTAAGTAAGGCAGTAGGAAAAAAAAGGCTTAAAACCAGAGGTATAGGGCTTAGGAAACAATTACAGGCGCCAAATGTGTCTTTGCATATATCATCTCTCATCTCATTGCCGCTAGGCTACCATGGCCCTGTATACATTCCTAACAAAGTGTGTGTTCAATGATCTGGTGTGTCTTGCTTGTAAATAACTTGGAAAAAAAGATATCTTTGATGGTTAGCTGGTGGATTATCTGCCTTTAGATATATCTTGCTTGGGGCTAGAGTGCAGCACTGTGCTGCAGGATGAGTGGTGGCTCAAAGCTGCCCAGAGCCTGTGGTGCTTGAGTAAGGAGTTCCAGCCTGGCTGGCTCCAGAGGGGAGGAAAGGGCTGGCTCCTCTCCTTCGATGGGTGAAGCCCTCACTGCTTTCCTCAGACCTGAGATACTGCCCAGATGAAGATTCTGTGCTGACTCTGAAACCTTCCTGCATGACCCCCCCTTACCTCTGCCCCACCAGACAAATTCCTAGCACAGTCTGACATGTTGCAAGATTGGGAATTAGGGCCTCTTTCTGCCCCTGCCTCCTATTTTGTTACTTAGCATTTATCAATATGATCTCAAGTTAATGGTATGCATAAAAAGAAAATATGTTTTAGCTTCTTCTCGTGTCTTTTATGCTTTATATTTTAAAATTTTATTTTATTCTTTACACTCCTTACATATAAAACCTGACACTTATTACACTTCAGTTTATTTTTCAAAATAAGAGCTGTTCTGTGTGTGTTTGTATAGGAGACAGACATAAATAACTGAGTCAGGCCCACTTTTAAGATGCTTGCCTAGCTTTTTTAGACACACACATTGGGTTTTTTCTTGAGAAGGAAAGTCTAATTTTGAACTCAACTGTTAAAATTATCCCAAGCAGATTCCCTGTAACTTCCTGAGACTCGGCATCTTCTAAAATAAACCAGCAAGCCCTATAAAACCATCACTATGACTAATATAGGTGGCATGGACTTTATCTTGCTGCTAGGATCTCAAAGGAGAGCCCATGTTATTGGCATAGTGCTGGATTCAGCCCTGCAACAGCAAGGCACATCAGAGCCCTCCCTGTGCAGGTGTCCTTATCACCGGCTGCTTCTGACTGGGCCCCACCCTGATGTGAGCTACTTCATCACCTCTCCATGCCTGATGATTCCTGGATGGCCAACTGAATCAATTGTTCCCACTGCCCTGGCCCCACTGCGCTTCTTGGGGATGCTGCCTGGATGGGAGTGCATGGCAGAGGCAGACTATAAGGGAGAAGAATAACTTCACTGAGAAAACATAGTCCTTTCTTCTGTGACATGTACAATGTTAATACTCATGGCTGTCACCTCTAAGTTCAACCATTATTTCTGAGATTTTCTTTTTCTTTCTTTCCCTTTCCCCTATCACTTTGCACCTCCCTGGCATTCATGGTTTCTTTATTTCATTCATGAGACTGCAGCTAGTTCTTCTCTGGAGACCGACAAACGTTAATGTGGATGTCTCCCAACAGTATCTGACTGTGGTTAAGCTCATTTCTTGTACTAAATGAGCTCTTTAGTACAGGATCTGCTGTTACAAGTGCTCTCTCTGACATCTGAAATAAAAATAATGAGCTGTTCTCTCCCAGCAGTGAGCTGCCCTCGGGAGTTCATTAGGACACTAGCTTGGTGAGGGTCCCCGAGGAGTGACACTTCTTGTCCTTTTGCTTTATGCTTCCCAGCACTCATGCTGCAGCAGAATCTAAAGTCCTTTAGCCTCCTAATGCACATGCTGTTTTGCTTATTCTTTTACTAATATTGGGCTGGAAATGAAGATGAGATGTTGCCCAAAAATGGCAGCAGTGTGAAGGAAAAGGGGAAGAAAGACAAGTGTGTTGATTTACTGTATTTGTGACATTTCATCGAGTAGAAAACCTGGCTGCAAATCTGAAACACTGAAGGAAAAGCAGAGCCATCAACTCATGCCACCCTTCAGCTGGGCTTTTTCCTCTCTTTGTGGCCTGAAATAGATTAGGCTGAGGTACCTCTTGGGCATCACCAGCTCCCAGAACCATCAAGGACATGTAAAGCCTCAAAACTGCCAGCAACTAAAGTGTGACCTTAAAAAGATGGTGCCTTGGTAGCTCTGGTACCCTCTCTTTTGGAACTGATCAGTTCATGAGACCAAGCTGTGGGCTAAGGTCCTGTCCCTCACAGAACAGAGCTGAGAGTGCTGTGTGAGCACTTGCCACCACAGCACAGCAGCCCACGAGGGAAGCAGGTTGTCAGCTGGGAACTTAGGAACTCCTAGGATGAAGGGCCTGCCTTTCACTAGTCCTGACTTTATGTCTTTCATTAACACAGACAAATCAAAATAGGATGTCAGCCCAGGTCCTTAATCTAGCAAAATGGGAACTGTGTTCTTTTGCAGTTCTAGGCATAAAGAGGCTGGTCTGCAATACCAATTGACTGCTTTGTGCTTGAGAGATAGTGTATATTTTAAATTCACTATGGTACAATTTTAAAAGGAGAAATTTTGCCTAATAAGTTTTATACAATTGTATTTTATTGTGAATTTGGGTACCATTTGTTGCACCTTTTGTAATCAACCTGTCAAGTGAAGAGAGTAATACTGATTTCCCACTCATCACTTGGTGCTGGATGCTCATACCCTACTGCCAACCTGTTATTTAAGTATTCAGACCCAAAAGTAAGCAGGGAAGTCAAATATTTAAAACCTGTAGTCTGGTGGAATAACTTCCCAAAACAAACATCTTCACATAGTCTTATGAGCAAGTTTCGCTCTTGACAGGTTTGCCACTGTGGAAAGAATTGAAATTGTACCTGAAAATTTCTGCTAATGCTGTGAAACTGGGAATGCTGTGCCCTTATATTTTCCCATGTGATTGGAGAATGCTTTTGTGTATTTATTGTTATTCTGCAATCTTACAAAAGTTATTGTTGGTTTTACACAACAGTGGCTAGGAATCCTAGTCATAGAACAGGATCCTAAAGCCGATGTAAAAATCACGGGATTGTTTAGGTTGGAAAAGACCTTTAAGATCATTGAGTCCAACTGTTACTCAGCATTGCCAGGTCCACCATGAAACCATGTTCCAAAGTGCCACATCTACATGTCTTTCAAATCCCTCCAAGAATGGTGACTCCACCACTTCCCTGAGAAGTCTTTCTCAACGCCTCACAATCCTTTTGGTGAAGAATTGTTTCATAATATCCAATCTAAAACCCCCCTGATGCAACTTGACACCATTTTCTCTCATCCTATCACTCGTTACTTGGGAGCAGAGACTGACCCCCACCTGGATACAACCTTCTTTCATGTAGTGGTAGAGAGCAATAAGGTCTCTGCTCAGTCTCCTTTTCTCCAGGCTGAACAATCCCAGGTGACTCAGCTGCTCCTCATGAAAGCTGTGTTCCAGACCCTTCCCCAGCTCTGTTGCCCTTCTTTGGACACTCTGCAGCACCTCAATGTCATTCCTGCAGTGAAAGGCCCAAAACTGAACACAGCAGTAGAGGCGCAGCACCACCAGTGCCGAGTACAGGGGGACAATCACTGCCCTGGTCCTGCTGGCCACACTATTGCTGACACAAGCCAGGATGCCACTGGCCTTCTTGGCCACCTGGGCATATACTGGCTCATGTTCAACTGGCTGTTGACGAGCACCTCCACGTCCTTTTCTTCCAGGCAGCTTTCCAGGCACTCTTCCCCAAGCCTGTGGTGCTGCATGGGGTTGCTGTGAACCAAGGACAGAACCTAGCACTGAGGTGCCACATATATGATCCATTAGACTCACAAACTGCAGTTACTGGTTCATGTACTAGTTCAAGTGCAAAGGAGTGACTGAAGGAATACTGCCTAGCAGGTGAATTACATGTATGTCCTCAGGGATGGCTGAGTTAGAAGATGGAGTTGAATTAAGAGCTTGTTCTTGTTCAAATGGGTTATCCTCTTTCCTCTATCTTCATGGACCTATTTTTTCCCATTTATGCTCTTTTTTCAAGTTCTTGTGCTCCTATCTTTGGTGAAGTGATTCAGCTCATAAAACCAGCAAAACACTTTTTTTTTTTTCCCTTGGATTGGTTTTCTGCTGCCTCAGTGAGTTTATTCAGCTTACTGTGCACTGAAGTGAGTGCCAGAGCTGCAGTGACAGAAGCTGTGGCCATGGGAAGCTGACAGTGGAAGAGGCTGGAGAGAGGAGCTGCAGTGATAACAACTAGCTGTGGGGTATTGAAATAAAACAAATTGTCGTAAATACCTTATGTAGCAAGAAAGAATCATTAGAATGAGTTTTGAAAGAATCCTAATCCTAAGGTAATAATAAAACTAAGGCCTAAACAAGCACTAAAATTGGGACACCTTCTCAACAGGAAAAATGTGGCTGAAAACCAACCAAACAAAATAAAGATATTGTTTTGGCTATGTTGAGTTTGAGCAGTTGGAGTGTTAAGTGAGTACAAAGAGGTATCAAAATACCTTTGGATAACAGCTTCATAAAACTTGAAGATGGTATCTTTCATGAATATGATATGGAATGATCTTATTGATCCAGACTATAAATAAGTAAAAAAAAAAAAAAANAAAAAAAAAGAAAAAAAAAAAAAAAAAAAAAGTGGTGAGTTGGTGAGTCAGTCTTAAATACTTTTTTAAAGGAGGAGAAACAAATCCATGGTAAATCTTCCATCCTGCCAGAAGAGCACTAACTATTCAGAAATGTGTACGTTATTATGCTTTTTTTGTGTATTCCTTTGCACTATTGTATGGAAAAGACAAATATCTCAATAGTTCACACTCTATCACGCCACAACGAATAATTTGCAGGACTATTTAGCCTTATTCTGCTACTAGGGCTTTAAATACAGGGACTTGAGAGCAAAACAAACCAGTGCAATTCAAGACACTACATAAACCTAAAAAAGGGGATTAGGAGAAATCTCTATGAGGACTTGACTCCGAACTACTTTTCCCGTATTTTACATGTGCTCCCAGTTTTGGAGATGGTTTGCATTGGAGATAAGTTCCTGGACAAAAAGGATCATCAGGTGATCTATTTTCCTTAAGACAAGTATTTTTTAAATCGTCCCTTAGTTCTTCTCACTTTTCAGCAGACGATGTAATTGAGGTCCCGTCTTCTGAGTATTTCCGCCTTTTACACAAGGCGATGCAACACCATCCCAAGCATCCCGAACGCCGCCCGGGGCTGCCAACCGTGGCGCTCCGCGGACTTTCTCAGCCACGAGCGCCGAGTTGCAGCCCTCAGCAGTTCCACGGGTGAGCAAGGGCACCGACCGGGCAGACCGCAAGGCGTGCCCCGCCGCCGGGCTCACCGTCCCGCGGGGGCTCCGGCCTCTCTGGCGAGGGGGAGTAGCCGGGTAACCGCGGGCCGGTAGGGCAGGTCGGAGGGCACGCGAGCGCCCGGCGGCATCGCCCGGCCCGGCGGCTGCGGCGGGC
>VYZP01078299.1:0-26224 GCA_013400635.1 Hypocryptadius cinnamomeus | reverse complement strand
GGGCGCCGCCGCCGTCGCCGAGGCTGGCCGGCTCCCCGCCGCCGCCGCCAGCGGCAGCAGGAGCTTCCCCTGGAAGACGGAGGGTAGCCAGCCGGCGGCGCCTGTCCGAGGGGTGTCCCTGGGCCCCCCGCTGCTGCTGCCACCGCCGCCGCCGGCGCTGCTGCTGGCGGGCCCCCCGGGCAGAGCGTGCCTGCGGGCAGTGCTGGCGGACTCGCGCTTCTTCCTGGTGTGCATGTGCTTCCTGACCTTCATCCAGTCCCTCATGGTCTCCGGCTACTTGAGCAGCGTCATCACCACCATCGAGCGGAGATACAGCCTCAAGAGCTCGGAGTCGGGGCTGCTGGTCAGCTGCTTCGACATCGGGAGCCTGGTGGTGGTGGTCTTCATCAGCTACTTCGGGGGTCGCGGACGGAGGCCGCTCTGGCTGGCCGTAGGGGGGCTTTTCATCGCCCTGGGCGCTGCGCTCTTCTCCTTACCTCACTTCATCTCTCCGCCGTACCAGATCCAGGAACTGAACTCCTCCGTCAGTAACGAGGGCTTGTGCGTGGCTGGCAATGGCACTGCCAAAGAGCAGTGGGACTCGTCGGCCTGCGTCAAGGACACCGGTGGAAACGACCACTCTCTCTATGTAGCTTTATTCATTTGTGCCCAAATCCTCATTGGCATGGGCTCGACACCCATCTATACCTTGGGACCAACCTACTTAGATGACAATGTCAAGAAAGAAAACGCCTCGCTTTACCTAGGTAAGGCAACTTAAGTACCTGGGTGCTTTGCTGAACCTCACATCTCTCTGAGGAGCCAGTTACAGGTACTTCTGCCTTAGTCCTGCTGAACAGCATCTGCTAAGTTTTCCTTTTCAAGTGACCTTTTGAAGTAAAATTGCCATGCTCTCCTGTTTTAAAATGTTTTGTGGCATGGTGAACTGTAGTAACGGGTGAAGCTAACGCAGTGTGCCTAAAAGCAGTTGTACTCACACCCTCTTGCACGGGGAATAGAACAACAGAGAAAGTTGTCTTCTCTAATGCGTTTCAGCACTTGGCAGTAGCCGGTGACTTTTTCGGAAAGCAGTGTTAAAATTTGCCCTGGCCTTTGAAGTTTGGTTTTGCTAACACAGAAGCTTTGTATTTCTAAATTCTGGTTGCTGTGCCTTTAGCCTAAAGTCTCTATAATGTTAACGCTCAATATGCACTTTGAGAGAGTTTTGGCATGCTTCGTTTTACATTTCCAGCATTAATTTGCCTTGAAGTAGCAGTGAATTTTGAGTGGCATTGATACATCATCTGGCATCTCAGAGTTAAAAGCTCACTGATAAACCAGCATGTAAAACCTTCAGGGTTGAGTTTGGATAGGGCAGCTCAAGGAGCACAACGAAATGAGAGTCCAATCTGGCATACGTTTTTCAGCAGGTACAGATTTCGGATGACTGGGTACTAAACTTTACTGCAGTTTGATCGTGATAGTTTCTGTAATGTGTAAGAAGATTAACTGCTCCCTGACTTTGCATTAGCCCCTTAGATGCTTCTGTAAGAAATGAACCTCATGTACCCTTCAAATTCTTTTCAAATAAGTAGAGGCACTTCGGGGGCTGAGAGAGCTGTGAAGGGGTTTTGGATACTCAGCATTACCATTTACAGTTCAATTTTCTTTGGCTTTACAATAGCCATGGAGATAATAATTGCATGTAAAACACACATTTATGGAAGATATACACTTGTGGATTGTGTGTGTGTAACTACTTTACTGAACAGAAATAGTGATCCAGATCAGTGTTTTTATTCCTTTTGACTTGTTCTTTGGCAATTTGAAACTGTTCCCTGAACCGTTTTAAAGCCATGCACAGTCAGTGTGCAGTGTCTTGAAAAAGCCTGGGGCACTGCAGGTTTTTGGAAGGAGGGAGAGGTATTCACTGCATTGCTAATCTGCATGATGAAGTATTTGACGGAGAGTTTTTTCCCTCTCTTCTCCTGTCTGAGAAAGGTTAAGTGATATGGAGATTAAGATTAACCTAGCATTGACTTTATTGGCAGCATGAAAAAACAAAGCATCTCGTTACTGAGGTTACTAAATTGTAGTTTGGAACTTTTGCAAGTAGGTGATCTCACACAGTCCTCAAAAACGAAAAAAGAAAAGGAAATGCTGTAGGTGAGGAATGAAGGGTAAAAGAAGTGAACAGTGATGAGAAGCGGAAATCTTTCTTCAGCAAAGGGGAAGGCAAGGTCAATGGGGGGAAATCCTCACTGTGCAGGAGAAATGATGCGCCTCTAGCACAGGAAATAGTAATGAAATGACTCAGGTAACTTTAATTGCAGCGAAGTTAACAAAGGTAAAAGGCACCAGCAGCTGGGTAGACTCCATGTGACCCTGTGGCTGCTGCCAGACACTGAAGGCAGCTTTGATCTATCCTGGGAGGACCCTTGTGGAGTCGAAGTTCGTTTTAGTGATTCAAGAGAACAAAGATGAGTACACCTAGCTACAGTGTATGTGAAAAATTTATGCCTGTGATTTGATTGTGACCACAGGGAGAATTAAAATGAACGCAAAGTGTGTTTAAATATTGAATAAAATGTACTCTCACCTCCATTCAGTCTTGAAGCCACTCAGGGCTAGAAGCAATGTTGTCTGCTGTTGGGAATCTTGGTATTATCTTTTTTAAATAGTGTGGAGTTCTGAGGAAACATTTAAGTTGTTAGTGTTTAAGTATTTGCCTCACTTCAGATACAGGCCAGTTTTTCTGAGGGGCAGGAGTAAAATCTGAGGTTTTGGTGGAGAAAGAAAAGGAACACTGTTTGGCACATTGATGTGAGCAAATGTGTTTTTGTTGGATCTTCTCAATGGTTTGGAATGTTGAATGTCTTTGAGGAGAGGGATTTGTGGGCAGGAGACGCCTCGGCCAGGTGCAGGGATGGGATAGAAGTGTCCTGGGCATGGCTCTGCAGGCCTGCCACCTCACATCCTGTGTTATGCAATGCCTGGTTCTCCAGGTGGTGTAATTCTGTTACTGGAGAAGACTATGCAAGTGATGCCAAAATGCAAAATGTATGTCTGTGTGGAGGCATGGGCTAACAAAAAGTCTTGGAGTAGGCCATGGAAGTTGAGGTTTTAAAAAGAGATGGAAACCCAAGGAAACAGGTCCCAGTCACAGAGATACACGTGTTTGAGTGAGGACAGCTAATTAATAAAAAAGTATCCTCTAATACAAAATGGAAGGTCACTTGCATGTTTGTTCATAATCATGCTGGTATTGCATTCTATGTTTTTCTTCCAAAGGAAGATAAATGTATGTAAGTGCGCGCCTGATAAAAGGTTCACTGAGCTTCAGAATTGATGAGCTTTTTGACCCTGCAAGTGTGCCCACTAATAGTAGGTCAGTAAAACCCCCCTTAAGTATCACTAATTCTGATTGTGCAAAAACTCACCTTATGTGGCTGTGGAAGCTATCTTATTTATTTTCTAAGTTAATCCAGCTCAGGGCTCGAGTGGCGATAGCATATCCTCTTAAGTGTAGGCATGCAAGCTCAATGTGGACAGCTGTTTTAACATTCCTGGCTGGAAGTCCTCCTCTCAAAAAACATATTTGATGCTTATACATAGTCTCTTGGCTGCCTACACTTAAGTCCATCTGTCAGAATGGCACAGTGCCAGTTTACAAGGTGCTATGTCGTTTTTAGTAGGACAAAGGTGCCAAGCAGGGATGTGTGTTTGGGCTGCCCGCATAGCAGTGGGTGAGCTCTTGTGTGGGATGTTTCTTCCTTGTGGAGCAGTGTCACCTCCGGCTTCTCCCGACCCTTAAACTTGACGATACTTTGATGCCCTGATGCTAACTTTGAGAAATGTGTGACATCAGGCTTGAAAACAAGTAATGATTGTAACAGGTGCCTAGGAAACGTAAGAACTGGTTCCCTTAATCACAGATAATCCGAAAGGGAAGTTGCACACTGTGTAAAAACTGGGCAGTCACTAAGTGGTCTTTATCTTCTCCAAAGTCTCTCCCTTCTGTGCTCAGCTGTACTGTGACGTGTCTTGTTGTCAGCTGCCTGATGTGTGCAGGTTCTTCTTATAAGTATTTATCCAATTAAATTAATTGCAATTCAATTTGAAGTTGAATTGGACTTCCTGAGTCTTGTTTTGTACTCTTGATGGTGTTTCTGCTACTTGTCAGATTCTAGCAGTTAAAACATTGTGATTTTTCTAAACACTGTGGGGTTTTTTTTGTAGGGATCTAAGAGTTTGTCTTGAATGTGAGTTTGCCTTGTATTATATGAGGATTTTTAAAAGCAGTTTTTTAAAATTAAGTGTGGCACTTAGAAGTTTCTATAGCGGCTGAAAACTTTAAATATTTTTCTTCATTTGCATATGGATATTGTTGTAAAAAAAGAATTTACCCTAAAAATTTGCACTTAGAGAGGCAGTATTAAGTTTTACAGAAATATTGCATGAATGAAAATACTCTAGCATTCAGGAATGGCTTTTACCAGTACCCCCTCAAAATGACTAGTGAACAAATTGGTCATTGTGCTAAGGATATTTTATTTCAGTTTCCAGAATATACTGTAGGCTGGTTAGGATATGATATGAGAAAAGTGTCTCAGTTTAATTTCATGCAGACTGTCCCTAGGTTTTGGAACAAACTGTAATTACAAAATGCAAAGATAAAGGTTTTAGGGGGTAATGGCTGAAAAATTGGATAAACCTATGCAAATGGGCTTGGTACAGATAATGGCTGAAAGCCAGGGAAGAAAAGTCATTTCATAACCTGGAAAAAAGTATTTAGACAAGTTTCAAAAATATTTTGGAATCCTGCTTTGTTTTCATGAGGATTGTTTGTGTGGGTTGCTGTTTCTAGCATTAGGTGTAAACCATTTCACTGTGACTGTATTTTGTCTGGAAAATACCTCCTTATCAGTGTTTTATAGGGGGATGTTCTGTGTAGGTACGCTTCATGTCTTCGTTACAGGCTTCCCCAAAATCTTTATGTATGGATGTATGATGATTTTATTTACTGTACTTCTAGTTGAATCTGCCCCTATATCCACGTCCCACTTGAAGGGAGAGGGCAGGAGGGGTAGCTTCACATCAGAAAACCACCACCTCTGCCTGCTGGGTCCCAGGGCATAGCCCAGCTGCCAAACAAGCTAGATCTCTGTAACATGACATTGCTTGGATATTGGCACAGGAAGCACTGGATTTTTGTGCCACTTTGATCCATTTTGGTCTGGCTGCTTCTGGGGTTATGGATGTCCCTGGGACACAGGAACTGGAGCCCACTGGGGACATCAGGTCCTTTATGTGGATGCTACAAGGTCATTGAGGTTTCCTGAGAGAGTATCAACTTTCTAGCTGAGCGAAAGGGACCATCTAGAAGTAGGGAAACAGCTGACCAGCATTTAATTTTATTCTCACCAGTCAGCTTATAACCACTTTTGATTTACTTTTGGAATATGCTTCCTGCTTCCTGATATCCAAAATGGCTAGTTTCCTACAGGCTTTTCTCAGCATTGATCCCTATAATTGGTAAATCCTACAGAAATTGTACATTTGTTTTTACAGCATGCCTGTGAGAAGGAAGATTTTTTTGAGTCAAAAATTGAGGCAAAAGGGCATGTTTACCAGTATTTTGTATTGCTTGCTCTATTTTCCTTGTAAAGGGGAAGTGTGCAGAGCTTATTTCTCAAATACATGATTTTACTTTATCTGAGAGAAGGCCACATCTCGTTTCATGCAGAGGCAAGCACTAATCACTGCTCATCAGCAGTCTGTTTTTTGTGCAAACCTGGGCTGCATCAGGCACAGCCAGGCAAGGGAGGGGATTGTCCCCCTTCGCTCTGCAGTGGTGCAGCCTCACCTTGAACACTGTGTGCAGTGTTGGGTGTACCACAATATAAAAAAGACATTAAACTATCAGAGAGCATCCAAAGGAGGGCAATGAAAATGGTGGAGGGCCTTGAGGGGAAGTCGTATGAAAAGTGGCTGAGGTCACTTGGTCTGTTAAGCCTGGAGAAGAGGAGGCTGAGGGGAGACATCATTGCAGTCTGCAACTTCCTTGTGAGGGGAAGAGAAGGGGCAGGCACTGATCTCTCCTCTGTGGTGACCAGTGACAGGACCTGAGTGACAAGCCCGATACTGTGTTGGGGGAGGTCTAGGTTGGATATTAAAAAAAAGGTTCTTCCCCCATAGAGGGATTGGGCACTGGAACAGGCTCCCCAGGGAAGTGGTCACAGCTCCAGCCTGACAGAGTTCAAGAAGTGTTTAGACAGTGCTCTAGGGCACATGGTGTGACTCTTGGGGATGGTCCTGTGCAGAGCTATGAGTTGGACTTGATGACCCTTGTGGATCCCTTCCAACTGAGCATATCCTGTGATTCCATGAATTGTATGTGTGAAACACACACTTGTTTTGTTTGCACACTCAGCTGGGCAGCACTAGCAGAAGGCTGAGCTCACTGTGCTCTCAGCTGGGGGTAGGGAGCATCTTGGGATGCAGGTGAAGTGACTGCAGCTCTTTTTGTGTATATGGATTATACTGTTTTCTCCCACAGGTGATTTAACACTCAGAGGGTGCAGTATTGTGCTTCTCTGGCACTCTAGCATCCCTTTTTTGTTAAAATGCTGATCAGGCAGCTGGCACAGTTCCTAATAATTGCTTACAGTAGCACTGTGCAGTTTTATTGTACTTTCCTATAACTGAGGAAATAGAAAGATAGATTTTACTTTTCTTCTTCACTTTACTTTCTTATTCCGTAGGTGGACTGATACCTCTTTTTCATACTGTAATCCTAGATATCGTTTTCTTAAGCATTTAGCGAAGCTGGTTTTTTTTGTCCTTTTAAGCAATGTGTTCATAACAGTGAGTTCAGTAAAGAGTGGGGGCAGCCTTTGCTCTGAAGTTTTCTGCCGGCAGGATTTAATGTCGTGAGTGATATATCTTCACTTGCTCTGCCAGTGTCCTGTCCCTTAGGGATGCTTTCTGCATCTCTCTAGTTGTGTCCTTGCCATGAGCTATGGCATTGTTCACAAGCAGCTGTATTGACAAAGCACCACTTCCAGTAACTGGCAGAATGCACTTTGTCCTTCTTAGGAGCAAGAAGAGACTTAGACACATGCTTCTCTGATTCTCTTTCTCTTTGTATTAAAGGACAAAAACTGGGCTGGATCCCGGGTTCTGAAACTCACTGAATTCCCAGGCCCAGTTGTTCCTCTTGCTTAGCATTTGTCAAAATGGTTACCATTTTGTTTCTGAGGTTGACAGTGCCCTTTTCACCCTCTTGAGCTTGGGAATAGCGTTTTCTTGGAGAGCGGCTCCCTTCTCTGTCAAGCTCTGCTGGAGGGCTGGTTTGTGCAGACAAGTGTCTCCACCTGCTGGGGTCTCGGAGCAGCTTGGAAACCTAGACATGAAAGTGGCCTTTAAGTAACAGCTTGTTTGTAGCTTTTGCCAGGAACTGAAGGCTTGGGATCTAGTGTCTGATTACCTGGGGGCTGGAAACTTTAGCTGTCTGCTGGATACCCTGACTGTTTTCTAAAAGGTCACTGTAACTACTCCTGTTGCAGGTGGATTAGAGATGCTTTGTGTTTCATCCATTTTCCCTTAACTCTCATTCAGTGTCCGCCTCACCTGGGAGGACTTAATTGCTATGAAAGTGCTCAGGCAGTCAAAAGAGAGGAGGCTGGATTTCTCTGTACTGTCATTCAGAGACACATGGGTTTCTGTCTTAGTTGTGCAGGAAATACAGGCAATTTTATAAATGAGTCTCAGCCTTCTGTTTCATCCTGAAGTCCAGCATCTAAAAATTCAGGTTTTTAAAGTAGATGAATGGAATTTATCCATAGTTTTTAAAAGAACAGAAAACGAGCTAAATCATATTAAACTTCCATGCTCTCGTTTTAATCCTGTGAAGTCTATTTTACCCTGATAGCACTTTAAAAACCCTTGTTTCTTGTGAAGAATGAGCTCAGTTTTCCTTTTTTGTTGTTTTTACATGCCTTTCCTATTTATTTTGAAAACAGCTGAGAAGCCACCATGCAAAAATGGCACATATTTCAGCTGGTTCCCTCTGGCAGTTTTTGCCTCTCTTGACTGAAAGGTCAAAGTAAGCACTAGCTCTGATTTGGCTGCTGATGGATGGGGCAGTGCCACATGAACTCTGAGGGCAGGGCAAGCTGGTCACCTGTCTTCCTGTGAATTGTCACCAGAGCTGTCAGAATTTCAGCTCCAAAGTCCAAGGATGTCTCTGCAACCCCCTTAGCAGCTACAGGGATGCTGGGACTTAGTAGGGCAGTAATGGGAAAGCTCTGAAATGGCACAGTTGGAAGAGGGAGCAAACTGTTGGCTTTCTGATTGCTGGTGTCTATGCTTTTGTTCAAGCACCGTGGTCCTTTTACCTCAGCTCAGTTGGACAATCTGGGCACGTGGGATGGAGCTAGCAGATTTATGACAGAGACAGCTCTGCAGTGCACATGCAGGTTGATTTCACCTGAGTCAGCCAAATCTATACTCCAACTCCTTCCAAGTGCCCAGAAAAAAATAGGGCATTTCCTGTGATGGGAACAAATATATCACTGCTCGGCAGTGTGGAGATGTATGGGCTCTGTCCTGCTCTGCTGCTGAACAGTTTGGGCATCTGTTGTGCTGTCACAAGGCCAGAAATTTAGACACTGCCAGCATTAATGAGAGAGCTAAGGAACCTGGGGCTTTCAACTACTCTTCTGCCACAAGGAATTTGTTCTTACCTGAGAAATCAGGAAGTGCAGACACAGAAATTTGAGTGTTATTTTATGCTGCCATTAGGCCCCATAATCTAATCAGAAAATATTAACTCTCATGTAAGTAAACAGCTTACTTGGCAGCAAAGACAAATTACACCAGTGAAAAACATCATGCTCTGGTATGAATTACATTTTGTGAGTTTGAAGGAGATGCAGTCAGAAAAAAACCCATGTATATTTTTTCTTGTAATTTGAACAAGCAGGTAGATAAATTGTGTCACATGAAGTGCTTGCGAAGTAGTACTACATGTCCACTAATTGTATGCTCCTGTGCTGTTCGTATTTGATTCTTTTCCCCATTTTTAGTACAGGTTTCTTTTCAGAAGCTTGCTTCCTTTTCATCAGCTTGCCAGGATATTTTTTTAGTGCTTCCACTTCTTTCCTTGCTTGTATTGACGTTAACAGTTTACTTACATTGCCCCGTGCACGGTAGGACCTCAATCTGGTGGTTGCCCTCTGCACCTTTTATCTTTGATGTTTACTGCATTAGGATGAAATCCTCAAGAGTGTCTCAGCAGTGATTTTCTTAAAATACAGCTGCTCTGAAATCAGCTACCAGCTCTTCAGTTTTTTGAATTTAGCAAGCTTTTCTAAATTAGCGGCACCTTTCCATATTTACCTCTTTTCAGTTGACTTCTTTGAAGTGACAGAAATTAAATCCTGGCAGGGTTCCCCTGTGATAGTACCATTTTCTTTCTGTATTAATTAAGCTATCCTCTAGAGTCAGAATATTTCAGCTAGTGCATATATTAGCTGAGTATCTCTTCTAATACCTTGTGGTTTGCTATTTTATACTTAAGTTGTAGTTTACTCCAATGTTTGTCCCGGGTTTCTTCACAGCTATTGACTTCAGATGTCATGTAGGCATGGAAAGGTGCTGGTGTACTTCTGAAGTCAAGTGCTTTCAATCACACCTTGGTTCCTGTTTCTCCTTTTTTCATTCTCTGATTAGATTAAAATCTGAATACCTGGCCTCCCCAGAAGTCATTTCAAGTAATGCATTTTTGTAGATAATCCAAAGTAGACAGGGAAGTAGCTGTGAGCTCTGCTGTGGTGGCTGCTCACCTGTGTTTACTTAAACAGAATGTGTCAAGCAAGCCTCACTTGCATCTACAAATATCTAAAGGAAATATTCTGGAAGATGTTATCTGACATTGCTGAATGTTAAGCTCTCCCTGTACTTGAAGAGAAATTGCTGTATTCAGCTGAGCTATTAACTCAGTAGATTTTGCTTTGTATAACAACTGAAAACACTATCTTTTCCGTCAAAGGTTCCAAAGGAATCAGCTCATAGGCTCAGAGGCCAAATCCATGTGAAATTCATGAGCAAAATAACCTGTGTATGCTGGTTAGATGGGAACTTTCAGCTGAAAAAGCCCCAGGAAAAGTGAAGGAGAAGAGCAGGTTGAGTGTCAGCAGCATGGGATGTTAGTGCCTCTTCTGTGTGTTGCAAGCCAGAAAGGACTCTGGTCAGGAGGCACCTGCCAGGGACAGTAGCTGGAGCTCATAGGAAGGGCTGAAGATGCTGCTGTGTCTGTGGAGTACAAGAAAGTCCCTAACAAGGCTGGGGAGTTCTGGCAATGCAGAGAAGCTTTGCTTCTGCTATGCTTTTCTTCCTCACAGAACAGCATTTTCCACTTTTGCCCAAAGTGCCTCTCCATGCCGTTCATTGGTGTCTGCCATTTCAGTCACTGGAGTTTAAAAAGTAGTAGCAAAATAGTCTTTCATTTTGTGAGTTTTTAATCTAAATTTATGTTTCTGCTTGTTAATTCATCCCAGTGAGAGTTAAAAGAGTTAATGATGAGTGTAACAGTCTAGGATGCAAGTAGCTTCAGTAATAATCCTCCTGTTTAAAAAATGTAAAAAAATTGTTACATAATAATAGAGTCTGTAATTGTTGTAGATATGATGGGCAGTGTATATCAACTTGATTTAATACAGCTGTCTAGTGACAGAAATAGTGAAGGTGTCCCTAGGGAATTTTTATAGTTGCAGGAGAAAATAGCACATGAGCTTTTTGAGTCTGCAGTATAGTAGTGCTGATGCACATCAATGTAGGCATTTATCTGGTAAGTTATATAATTGGCCTAAAATAAGAATTCTAAAAAACTGTTTCTTCTGCTAATAGCGTGACCTAGGGAAAGAAGTGGGATTTTGGGGTTATCTGAAACAAATAACTATTAGTTTGTTACCACACCTGCATTGTGTTATTGGGGGAATGTTAGTCCTGTTACACAATGAGAGTAAAAAGACTGAACTCAGCACTACATTGTCATAATAATATGCCATACTGTAAATAATTTTATAAAAGCATAGCTGAGGACTGAATTGATGCTTGAATAAAGAGCTGTATTCTAAATTATAGTTCCTAAGTAGCTATTGCACTATTTTGATACATAGAAGTTATGTATAGTCATTGACCTCAGTGACTGAACAGTTTAATGATACTGTGATTATAATGGTGAGGATAGAGCTGGCTGGTGTGAATTTCTTTGACTGCAGAAGCAAAGTAGGCAATGGTATCCATGTGTTTACTCCTATCCATGGTTTCCCCAGAACCTCTGGGAGGGGGAAGATGAGCACTACTCAGAGTGCCCTCTGTGTTTAGGAGTACCTCTGTGACAGCCTATGAAGAAGTATGAAAGAAGACCTCTCCTCATTAGCTTTTGCTCCTATCTTGATGTTTGTTAGCAATTGGTTTTTGCTTAGATGGGGTCATTTTTTATTCTTACTGAATTTGTGCTTAATTGCACTAGCTTTGGACACTCAGAAGCAAGTAGGACACAGACAACAGTAGGGGTGCATGTGGTCTTGAAAAGCAAAATAAAAAGAGTGGTTAAGGCTACCTCTCCCATGCATTTGTGATAGTTAAAAGAAGATCAGCCTTCTATGAGAAATGAGGTAAAACTGATGGGCTAATATTGGCCAGGCCAGCTAATGGGAAAGAACTTGAAGAGAGCTTTTAAGCCTAGTGAGTCAGAAGCCTTGGGTACATACATGCCTTCTCATCTTCTATAAAATATTCAATTAACCTGAGAAAAATGGGGTAATGTATGAAGTAACATAATTTTAAGAGTTCCTACACTGTCATTAGAGCAGCTATTACTCCTTTCTATAACTAATAATAAATTTAAAGTATTTGGATAAGGTGAAAGAGAGCTGTGTATCATCAGATCGATCTATAGTTAACTTTCTTTCATGCTCATTCCTCTCTTCATCATCCTCTGCATCCCCACACTCCAAAATTAAATCCTACTGGAAGAAGAGCTTACCATGCATCTGATGCAGCCACGCTTTCAAGAAAACACTATGTTTTTATTCTCAGATTTATATTGTGTGTTTATAAATACCTTGAGTATTACAGAGACTGAGGAGGGGATCTATCCTGTGTTGCAGTTTCAGGATATATGAGAAATAACTTCTCATGGTTTGCCCAGTTTAGCATACTGAAATTTTTTACTAACTGCTGGGCCAAAGCTGACCATGTTCCTTTAGGAAGAATAGATGTAACTGGTAGAGACAGTGAGAGGACTGATGAGTGGTTGTGATAGAAGAGTTTGATAGCCATAAGGTTTATATTAGCAGGTAGGCATCCTACACTATGAGCCAGCTGCTTTTTGTTTGGATTGTGCCTGACAGGAAAAAATGGTGCAGTATATTAGGAATGTAGTACATTTCCCTTGTGTAGTTTAAGAGGATGTTCAGAACAATTATTTTGTGGTCTGAGCATTAGGATTTCTCCAAAATACAACTGTGAGGCTAAGCAACTCTTCTAGTGCTGAATTTGATGGCCTTTTTGAAGATATTAAGAGCATTCGTAGCATAGCATTAGAAAAGAAGGGTTGATGTAACCCTTGTGATTGTGTCAGAGAGATGCTGGATGCTCTTAGGACTGCTGTCTGCTGCTTTTCTCTTGAATCAGGATAGAGAGTGTGAGGAGCAGCATGGTTATTTTTATGTGCAGAGAATGATACAGGAATTCTGCCCTTAATTTAGTCTGTGTTGCACTCCTTTTTAAAAAGCCTTCTTTTTTTGCTTTTTTTCCCTCATTTTCTTTTCAAAATGGTGTGGAGCTCAGGGAACTGACAGCTGGTGGTTTTCTGATGTGGGAGATTTGACTTGAAGAATATGTGTGGGTGTGATACAGCCCCTTGGTGATGTGCTGTATACTCTTGTTATACATCGTGCCAAAATAGACAGTAATCTTCTTATGTGGGATTGTCAAGTAAGTAATAATAGAGCACAAGTCAGTGCCATCAGTTCCTAGATTTTTTTTTTTAATAAACATAATTGTTATTCATATCTCCTAGATTCTTCAGTACTTCTAAATCTTTATATTAAGTCCTCCTTCTAAGTCCTGCAAATGTTATGTTTTACAATAGTGATGTCAGCTGCTATCAAGATTTTCCTATTCATCTTTCTAATTGATGCTCTTGCTGTAAAAAGGCCACAGAGATTTTGAGTTCTATAATTCAACTCATTTCCTAATGTGAAAACTTCAGATGAAGAAAAATTTAAAGATCATTTTGTCTGCATAAAACATTTCAATTGTCTTACAAGGAACCCTGAAAAGATCTGAAGCAATCAGAGTTCCTGTGTGCAGGCTGTTCATCCCATTTAGAAAACATGAGGTTGGCTGCTCTGCAGCAGGGCAGACACGCTAAGTTGTGCTGGAGGAGAGAAGCAATTAGCTCGACAGCAAGCACAGTCACAGCAGAAAGGGACGTCTGGAGGTGTTTAATTAATACTAATGCTTTTGTGCTTACAAGGACCAGCAGCTTACTTCTGCCTTGCTCTTGTGGTTCTCAAACCTGCTATCTAATGAACATTAGATTTAGTAAAGCTTTCCAGAAAAGTTAATAAATTATAACTAGCTGTGACACGTTCCCCCTGAAGGTAATGAGGTGCACCTGATACTGAGTGGGAGCAGGGTCTGATCTGTAAAGCTTTTTCATTTTTAAACAGATAACAAGGACTTTTGGGATTTTTGTACTACATTTGTTTTAAGTAATCTGAAATAATGGGAAAGGCATGTCATTTATTAAACAGTTTTCAAGTCACCGAACTAATTAGGGAGAAATAAACCTTTTTTTTTCCCTGCATTGTGAAAACAGTTTTGGGCAGGTATCATTTTTATTAATCTGAGATTGATGACAAAACTACTTTTCATGGAAAAGCGTTTAGTCACCAGTGTACTATTTGCATAGCTTGACATTTTCAGATGCAATTTGCTATTTAATTCTCAATTTTTATTCATTTTAGCTTCCATTCATTCTTAGGTGGAAAATACAAGTAAAATCCCATTTGGTTGAGGGTCACTTCTCTGTGTTACTCTTCCTTCTGTTTTCTTCTAGTACATCATTCAAGACATACCTAGACTCCAGTATGCTGGAGAGGATTGCTTTTTCCATTTGCTCCTCATGAGAATACCAGCTCTGTAGCTTCAGGCTTACGTGGTTTTATATTTATAAATGTTTCCCTGATAAGTTTCAGAAAGGGTGTGTTAATAAAAGGATGATCTCTACGATGATTTATTCTTTGTGCAGGAGCACCAATATAATCCAGTTTGAGTTGTAATCTACAAATTTTAGTTTTGGTTAGATGTTGCCTGTGTTTAAATATCCCTGTGTCACCTCTTCTGTTAACGGTTATCTGTACAAACAGCTTCATTATTCCATTTTGGGAGCAAACTTCCGTATCACATTGCAGTTAATGCAGTGTTTTATCACACTAATTGTCTGTTAGTGCAGTTTTTGTGCAATTAAAGTATTCTTATTGCACATTATCGTATTGCCCAAGACTTGCATAACAAGGTAATTAATCTATACTATCTCCAATGGATAAATGAAAAGTACTGGATGAGGGTCACAGCCTTTGATAATTATTTATGTTATAAGAAGGAAGCTAAACAGAAATGCTTGGGTTTTCCCATTTTGATGGATTTTTAAGTTCATAGCTTTTTGTCTCCTTAGTCTTCTGGGACTCTCCAGCTGGACATTATTACTGCTGAAGGAATAGCTTACATGGTACATAGAATCATGGAATCTTTTAGACTGGAAAAGAAAGACCTTTAAGATCATTGAGTCCAGCCTTAGCTGAGCATTGCAGAGCTAGTTTAGCGTTAAGGTGAATTGGATCTGGAGGCTGTTTTCCCTGAGGGCTGTCCCCTAGCTTTTATCATCAGCAGATGTGTTTGGTGTGATGTGCTGCCTGGAGGGGGGTCTCTGACCGCACCGCTCATTTCCCTGTGCTGTGGGAGCCTGCTGCTGCCCTTCCCTGGTGCTGGCTTCGAGGGTTTTGTGACTGGCACTGAGCACACCTTCGGCTGCTCTGGCACGGCTGCCAGGGCAGGTTCGTGCCACGTCTGCAGCTCGTCTGTGTGTGCCGGTGTTCACGGGGTGGAGAGGGACAGCCAGGGCGGCCGGGGAGCCACCCGGAGCAGCAGCCTGCACACATGGGCTCAAATCCCACCCAGCATGTGAGCCACAGAAAAGGCAGATGCCACAAACAAATGGATTTTTAACAACTGCCTGAAACTTTAGTTCCTTTAGTCAGACACTTTCTTGAAACGAGAGGTGTTTAGCTGAATAGCTCATGTATTTTTAGTATTTTGGAAGAGAGGCTTTTTCTTCAATGTCATATTTGGAACGATGACTTCCTCTTTGCACGTTTTTCAGTGGAATGTTTTCTCTAGAGGTTTTTTCCTCTCTATTATTGCGACTGCTTGAAACTCCCACACTGTAGCTAACAGTTACATTATGCGTTGATAAGCTTCTTACACACTTGTAAATACAAATTTTCAGGGTTATGTTGTAATGAATTGTAATACATTATTCATAAATGTGGTGCTTGTATAGGATAGAAGCCAAATATAAAAGCCATTTGGTCTTACACAGTGTTAAGTATTGAAAATGAATGATAAAGTGATAAATGAAGAAAATACAGTAGGAATTGGTCTCTCCTGATAATAGACATGCTCTCTTTCTTTTCTGTGCAGTAGGGGTTTCTCTCCCTGCATTTTGAACAGACAAGCAGACATCTCCCCAGGATGATGCCAAATGTACCTTGTTCTCCCTTGCCTCAAACATTTCATTTTCTTTTCTTAAAACCAGGAGAAATTATATTCATGCTAAAGTGTTTGTAATCTGCTTTTGGATACTGCAATGATGAATCTGATCTAAAAAAAAAGCTAGTGTAGAATAACCTTTGAGATTAAGCGCTGTTCTTTCACTGAGTAGCACATAGGGAGATGGATGTTACAATCCAATAAGGTATTTGTTCTGATTCCAAATACATTATTCTTACAATGAAAGGTCAAAGAATTTTCATTTAGAGATGAATAGAATAGGAAGACAGAGTAATGCATTCTGTTTTTTAGAAATGGCAATAAATGGAAGAAGGTGATCCTGCAGAAATGTTAGCTGAAAAAGCTCTGTGAAGCCACAAGGCAGGGTACCACCACATATCAATGCTAAGGGAAACCAGTGTTGAACCCCACCAGTGGGGAAGGGCTTGTTTTCAAGCTTGGCTTTTCCTTCCCCTCAGAAATAAAGCTGATGAGTCTCTGCGAAGATCAATATCTCCACTGTCACAGGGCTACCTGTGTGTGTGCTTTTAGCTTGGTTTCATTTTATTTATTATAAATGCAGGAGGGGGAATAGCTCCATTATTTAAGATTAAGACTTGATTGTTTGGCCTTCCTTTACCTCCTCCCTGGCCACAGATACCTGAAGTTACATTATTTGAGTGATGACATCCTTGGCCTGAGGACCTGTGGGAAGCTGTGCAGTGGTGCCATGCCAGTGGAGGACTTAGGAAAGGAAATTAGACAAACCAGTCAATAGTAATAGCTAAAATAATTTAGAATTGCTGCTAATGGTTTTTTTTCCTCCTAAAAGATCTCTACAGAAATGAAAGTTGCCTATTTTTTCTTTTCTTTTGAGTGGAATAAAGTAGCAACAGTAAACATAGCACATAAAGCGTATGACTCAGGTGAGCTTACTGAAAAGCTAAGTGCTAAATAGCTAATTACTAATCCACTAATCAGTGCTCCTGTTTTCCATCTGAGAGTCTTCAGCATATTCCTGAAACTGGGAAATAAGGAGGAGAAGGCTGTTTTCTAATTTTGTTTCTTCCTGTGACAATCTAAAGACATTTTATTGATTTCTATGGCATTTTTTCCCCTGTATCACGTCAATGTAAAGGAGAACATGGTGTGATCTAAGCTTTTTCTTTTAAAACTATGCAAATAGTTTTTTTAGAGCATCTTCTAAGTAAGTTCTATAATTGAAACATTACATATTTTCTGTGATTTATGGAAACAAAATTACTGTGTCAAAATATTTTCTATATGGACATTTGTAAAGGTACAACAGAAATGAGTGGATGTATTCGCAAAAAATGGCTAGGAAAGGTAGTGTCCATCAGCTGTGTGCTAAATGTCCTGAAGAGAAAAGCCTGGGGTGGTACCTCTGAGTTGTTCCTCCACTGGAAAAGGAGATGCATGCTGTTAAGAGTTACCTAAACAGTTTCACAGGTATGAAACTGAGAAGTAACATTTTAGTTTGGTTATTCAGCTGTGTTAGCTGGGAGGAAGTGTCTGATTCTGCTGCCACATCTCTGCTGGTGTTGTCACTGCACTGGTAAGATCTTTCAGTTGCTAATCTTTTCCCAACAGTTTTAGTGTTTGAAAAGCATAATGCTGTGTTACTATCATTTGTGTGTTCTGAAAGAAACATTTGCTTGAGTGGTTTATATTATGAGTTAGCAGATGGTGATTTAAATGCGCTTGAACCCGCAAGAGCCTTGGTTCTGTAAGCATGTCTGTGGCTCAGAAAATCTCCACAAGGCACTTAAAAAGTGATGAGCAAAGTAGCTATGATGTTTGGGAGCACAAATGGAGCAGCCATGATGTGTTTGAGAAGGGTTTACGCAGTTTTGGGGGTTAGAATTGGCCTCTAGGCAAGGACATGTTACTCTGGTGTAGTGTGGTGACCTTAGGCATGCAGCAGGTGAGCTGCTTGGTGGAAAAAGAAATTACAATGAGAGATCTCAGAACTGAATTTACTGTGCCATGTTTTCAGTGTTTTCAGTCCTGTGTTCTCTGTATGAGTGTTGCCATGGTATACTTCATAAAAGCAGCTGAAGAACTTCACCTGCTTAAGAGGTTACAGGAGATGAAGGTCTGTGCTTCTCAAAAGTTCTGCAAAGACCCTTTTTTAACTTGTTTTGTTTTGTCTGAGCCATTTGTGGTCTGAATATAGTGTCAACACTGATGGCAGAAGTAGACTTGTAATCTTGGATGTTTTTTCAAATTTATTAGAGACTTGCAATGTGGATTAGGGATAGGCATATGTCAGATAAAATTATCTGTGTATGGATATGGATCATATGGATCCAAGTGTGTTCTGTTAGCATATATAAATAATTTATACAACAGCTTTAGTTCAAGGCAATGTGATAGAGAGATGTTTGTTCTTGAGGCAATTTTTTGTTGTAGATTGTGTTTTTATTTGCAGAGTTTGTTAGAAACAAGTATGATTTAAACTGATTGAAAATTTAAGAGCCTTCTTGCTAGTGTTGCATTTGATTCTTTTAACTTCCACATTATGTGTCTCTTGTACACTGACAACCAGTCATTTTACAAGAGACAAACAAAGGCTTGCCCTGCACCTTCAGATGTATGTGTTTAATAAATATTTGCGAGTGCTCTGTTGAAACTCTGTCTGCATTGTCATAAATTAATCTCACGACAGTATAGTTTCTTAAAATGATCACTACAGTGGGTAACAATTGCAGTTAGGGATACCATGCAGTACAGAAATGCAGTACATGCTTTATATTTGCTCTTTGGAGGAGTACTAGGTGTTTCAGTTTTTAGTGATGGACATTTTTATTTTTTGTCTGTGAGCTGTGGGCTTCCACTCGTTATGTTGGCAAATTCATCAGTATGAATCTTAACATGTGGTTAAGGATCCAGCAGTGTGTGAAGACATGTCTCTTCTGTCACATGTTGTAGAAAACTCCCAAAGAGTGGGAAGATGCCAGATCAATTTTCATTAGACTTCGAAAAGCTCTGACAGCAGCAGAGACCACTGGTAACACTTGCAATCATGGTTATTCCAAGCAACTCCAGTATCGTTCCTTGAGGACCTCCCTGTCAATCTCTTTCTCTCTCTCTGTCAGAATAATTTAATAACTGAGGTTAAAATTTCCCAAGGAGACTAAGGAAGTCAAGGGACCTGACTTTCAGTGAATTTCAGTGGAATTTAGGGCTCAGATTGAATTTTCTTTGCAAACATAAGATTAGAGTTTCGACAAATTGCTTTTTTGTGATAAATTGATTGAAAGCTGTGATATTTTGCAGATTGTGTGCATAAGTGTAATCTTCCAATTAAATCTTCCTAGTGTAAATAACTGAAAACACGTTCCCTATGAGAATAGATGCAAATGGACAAAGATACTAGAAAGAAAAGGTCACTGAGTTGCTTGAGTGAGCAAAATCTGCATCAGGAAATAAGTTTGATTTTCCTTGGTACTTTATATGTTATTTCCTGAGCTTGCCTGAGCAGTGTCTGTGTGTCCAGTACTAGCTCCAGGTCAGTTTTTCAGTGTCCTTGCTCTTTGGTGCTCTCAGAGTCACCGTGGCAGAGAGGGATGTCCAGGAGTGTGTCAGGTTGGCCTCCAGGTCCCCTGGCTGCTGCAGCCACTGCCGAGGCCACCACCCATGCTGGGACAATCTCTGCTCAGTGCTCAGCTGATGCATCTGTGAAATGGCAAAGTGCAGAGGCCAGCTCTGGCCCTTCCCTTGGCTGGGTAAGGCCTTTGGAGATACCTCAAGGCAGCATAGCCAGGAAAGGAAGGTGAAGAGGCTTCATGCCTTTTGGCATCCTTCTTTGCAAAGGAGGTCTGCAAAATCTACTGTGTTAGAGATGAAAAGAGAATTGGTGGGGTAATTTCATGCTTTATTGGGCCAGAAAGGACTGTTATGTTCATTTACTCTGACATCTGTGTTCAATCAGATTTCATTACAGTGTTATCCCTATCCAAAGCTCTATTTATATAAAACCATATAGCTTAAAACAAAGCACTCACAGTAAGAGAGAATTTGCCTTGTCCCTAGGAATAGTTAACTATTTTGTTAAAAAAGTTACTGCCTGAGTGTGTCTAAAGTCATTTCTACGTAGCCTCTAGCCACCACATTTTTTATGTCTGTGAAAGCACCTTTTACTGTTGAAGAATAAAAATACGCTTAATCATCTGTTAATCTAAGTAGTTGAGAAACAAAGCTGTCATGTCTAATTCTACTCACAGAAGAAAGAAAAAGCCAGAGTGAACAATCTATTTTTTAAAAAAATTGCCGACTAAATGAAAGGATATTGGTGTTTTTTCTCTAAAATATGTCAGCTGAATAATTAAATTACCTGATTAGTGAAAGTAACTTTAGCTGATTAGAAGTGTTTCAGATTTTGTAAGTCAGCCATATATTGTGTTTTGAAATAATCTTGGAAAGATCCCTGTAATATAAATAGTTTTCTCTTGGAAATGCCAACACTGCAAGTTAGTAATACTTCTGTATTTTATTAACATATCTTATTGGAACTGGGAATGAGCTGCAAATGGAGCTGTAAATCACAATGACAATTTATATCTTAAAAAGAAAGACAAATGTAGCTATGATATTGCCATTTGTAATGGGAGAACATTTTGTTAGAGTAATTTTTTAAAGCTACACATGGTGTTTAAACTATGCCTTTTAATAACACTGTTAAAAATGTTGTGATGGTCTTGCTCTGACAAATTATGATACAATTAAATCTTGATTATAGAGTTATAGTGATTTAGGGTTTTTTATGTAGAGACAATTATTTGGTTTTGATCATGTTGAAATATTTAACTTACATTGAATTATTTTGATCTTTATGTAGGACTACAGGTTAGCATTTAAAAAAATAATCTTTTTTGCTTGACTCAGAGACAAAACCAAACCAAAGCAAACCATGTAAAACACACTACTTAAAATGTCAAGCTAAAATATTTTTGCAATTTTTATTTTATTATTGGTGTTGCACGTCAATATCTACCTTTCCTCATGAGGCATACGTTTGTTTCTTTTGGGACCTGACTAAAATGGTCGAAGTAAATATATTTATAGAATCTTACTTATTTATAGAATCAGTTTGTTACTAAGAAATGGTGTCTGTGGTAATTTTCTGTACAAAACAAAAATATAAATTAATTTCCTGCCTTTTGGTTTCTTACAAAACAGTATTCACCTCTTTTTTCCATGACTCTCTGTGATCTCCATTTCATTTTGTCTGATTTTCTTGAATATCTCTAACAATTCATGTCCCTTTCTCAGATTTAGGAGGATCTTTTCAGGGATCTGCAGCAGCAGCTTGGTGCTTCTGTATCCTATTTCATGGGGCTGCGTCAGGAGTGTCAGGGTCATTTGAGAACAATTTGTTTTTCTCTAGTGGGGCACCCATTGGCTCCTTGACCATGGGGAGGGAAGGATTTGCTGGGGCACTGCTTGATGACATTTTTCCATAGCTGGGATGAAGAGATTCACTTTGGTACTACAGCAAGAAACTCTTTTGTCTCCAGGCAGAACATGGAGTTGAGTGAGCTCTGATGTCTATCTTATGATCCCTCTGTGGGAAACAGAGGAGAGATTCATACCCAGAACCCAAAGCTCAAGTTTTATTTCCAGAATCAAGCATATCACCACAATTTCAGCTTCATGAAAGTGCCCAAACAATGTTGTTCCTATGAAGATAAAGACCTTATTTTGAAGCTTTGGAGGTTTTCATAAAATAGTGGTGTTGTCCTTTAGCTAAAATAAATGGTCTCCTCTATTTATAAGTGTTACACATGGATGGAAATGTTTTTCAGACTCTTTGACCTGTAATTATATTTGCAATATTGTTTCAAATATGACTATACAGCTCTGCATTTCACTTTGCCAATTGCTGTTTAATATATTTTTATTGAAGCTATTGCAGCTTTCAGCCTTTCTGAATGTAGCAAAATAATTTTTTAGCAATACAATAGATGTTAAAACTCACAGGGTCATCTGCAAATTGCTGGAATAATGGGCTTTTGCTTACAGGCAGATTTTGCATCAGATATGAGTAATGAAGTGTAATTACTGTTGTTTCAGTTGAAAGATGAAAATGTAAGTGCAGTTTACAAAGAAAATAAGTAGAAATGCTGTGTGGCTTGCCCATCTTTGCAGTCTATTAGCGAGAGGTAGTGAAGGGAAAAATGATCACCAACATTTTCAATAATTAACCTATGCCTCCTAGGCAGAAACCAATTTTTGAAAGGAAATTAATTCTGAGGGAATATGATTGAAGTAATTTACCCCTTTACTTCTTTTTTCTGTTGTCTTGCTGGTGAAACAAAGCAAAAATGAATATATATAAATATATGTGTGCTTACTATCAGCACCTAACCTTCCCTTTCAGTAGATATTTGGTCTATTTCCACTCCTTCCTCACATTTTCTTTTCTAGGCACAAAGGAACTGGCTTTGAATAATGATGAAGTATAAAAGAATGCATGTCAAACCTGCCTCTGAAAAACAGGTATTTGTGTGCCGTTAGCTGGTTTGTGCGCAGTAAAAGCCCACATCCATAGACATTGGGTATTTAGTGTATATAGATTTTTTCTAAGGAATTGGTACGTATTCCTGGTTCTTCTGGTGGTTCATGATGGCATACTCTTAACATCTAGTTCTGTGCCTGGTAAATTTCACTGGCCTCTTCCCTGCTTTTTCTCTGGGTGTGGGTATATTTTCCCAGCTCAGAGAGATGGGAGGACCTGAGTAATATATTCCTGTTGGCTTGTAGTCTTAGACTACCTGAACATGATGCAAAACAATTAAAAATGAATCATAATACATAAAGTCTGAAATACTCTTCTGGGCTAGGTTCTGCTGGTCTTGAAGCTATGGACCTTTCTAACTGTGATTTTAAATTTGATCTCTTTTTTTCCCCCCCATTTTCTTATTTGGGATCTGCCTTTTGAGGTCCACTTGAAGGCCAAATCTCAGCTTTCACAGTTTGATATTTGAAGAAACAATTGATAAAATATCACAATTGATATTTGAAGAAAAGGGGATGACATGCGAGTGAACAACTCTGCCCACTCTAGTGTAGTTAGAAATAATGCTAAAGACATGAAAATATGTTTTGAGAAGCTGAGATAAACAGAGTCTATAAGCATGTGCCTGGGGATAATCCCTAGTGAAAATTAAATGTGTATATGTAACCTCAACTGCCAAACCATTAAAAAACCCCCAAAGCCAAACAATTAAAAGGCAGAGATCAGATATTCCCATTTGACATGACCTTATGGAAAGAATGTCAGTGAGTCAAGAGGCTGCTTTAGTATCTTAAAGATAGCCAGCAGCTTCAGTGTCCTTTTGGTAGGAACACCACTGAGTATTAGTGCAGAAGCGCCAAATCCTGCCTGCTCCAAGAGAGAAGTCACAGTGGCTTCAAGAATACTCTTAATGTGAATGTTAATTTCATGACTGTGGATTTAGCTCCCAGTGTTTGAATTAGTGGGAAATAATACAGTGAAATTATCTAATCAGTTATTAGTTATTATCTAACCAGTTATTAGTTAAAGGTTTTAAAAATAATTTGGAGTAGTAGCTTGCTTACAATTTACTTAATAATAGTTATATTCAGTAGATAATTTTCTGTATGGAAGTGGACACTACTTCTATGACATTTCATTGTTTCATTCTTTGGAGTAATCAGAACTTTGGGATGCTGACAGACCCAAGAATTCAGAAGGGACCAAGGAGTTACTCAGTAAGTGTTAACACAAATAGTCAATGTCACCATCTAGTTGCCTTACTATTCACAAAAGAAAACATTTTTAAAGAAACATGCTCTTTTGAAAACTCACAGTTTGGGAATTCATGCCTAGTCAGCTTCTTGGGATATGTTACCTTGTGTTGATAACGCATCATGGCAACATAAACTTAACTTGAAGATGTGGGGCGTTTTTGAGAACTGATTTCCAGAAAGTAGCGGCCAAGAACAGAGCTGTGCCTTCTGATGCATCTCTTCTGACGTTCTGACTCTGTTCAGCACAAGTAGTGTGTGCATCTGAGACCTAAAATTCAATAACAGTACTTTTCCATATCAAAATTTCCTATGTATGGAAAAAAATTTGGGAGTTTTAAGAAAGATCATTGTTACTCATGCATTTAAGCAGTTGTTGACACTTCTATTTAAAGAAAGTCCCAAACATCTATTTAGGTTACCAATGCCTTTGACTTCATGGGAAGAATATCAGGACATCTTTGTTTTCAGTTTTAAGTTCTGATCAAGCAAGTATAGATGTGTATATCTGTGGTCATGCAAACAATTCCCATCAGTGGGGACTAGCCATATGCTTAGAGTTAGTTGTGTGTGCTTTTGGAATACTGTCATCACCAGAAGATTCTTGTGTTAGATTTGGTTTAAGAACTTGCAAAGCTGATAAAAGCTGATTTGTTTAATTACCTAATTTAAGAATTTCTTTGTGCATGGTGTCTAAATTTAGTTCACCACACTGACAGGAAATTGCACTCAGAAATTGCAGCCATCTTCACTAATCTTTTTCAGCAGATGCATCTTTTTCATATTTACTTGCTAACTGCAAGTCATTCTTGGTAATATTATCAGCAAATGTGTATTTATAGGTGAATATAAAGAGAGAAAAGACAGATTTTGATGACAACCCCCAAGTAATATTTGTGTGTTGCAAGCAAAACCGTTGTCTCTAAAGAACGGGACAGTCTCCAGTTGCCCCTGGGATTTCTACTTCCACAGTTCTTGGGTTTTAGGAATAAAGAAATAAAGACTTACATTTTAAGCACTGGAGTAGTTTTCCTTGGGGCAATAATTTCTTTAGCCAAGTATCTGTAAAGCTGAAATACCATGGTACAAGTATAAGCTTTTCTTCTTTGGTATTTTCAGTGTTTTTGGATTTTGGATTGGATGCACACACCTGTGGATGTAACCAAAAGACAAGTACTGAGTCTGTGAAATTTTAGTGTAAGTTGAAATGCTTTGTAGGCACTGTGGCTCTACAGCATAGCAGTGACTTGGAGCAGCACTGCAATGTATACAAGAAGTACAGATTGGGACAGACAGCCTATTTAAGTTTGTTTTCTTTCAGCTTGCTTTCCTGGGTTTTTATGGATATAGTAGAATTTGATCCAGCGAAGATGTTTATAATGTTTTAGAACATGACCACAAATGGTGAATACAAAGCATGGAGCAGGATAGCTGTTTAAATCAGGGAATGATATCTCTTTTGATACAAATGATATCTTAGTAAAGGTAAAGCTGTAAGAGAAAACTAAAAATCTGATGCTTTTCATCTGGTGTTGGCAAGTCACTTAAATAAAATTGAAACATATTTTATTTAATTTAGCTTCCAGCATTTTTTAATGGAGTGATAAGCTGGACCATTAATTTTCTTTTCCATGGTAGGCATGTAAAATTATGCTTTAATTATGTTTCTCTATAAATTTGTCTTCCAGGTCTGTGAAATCTGCTTGTTAAAATAGTGACAAATAAGATTCTATACAAAGATCAAGAGAAGTTACTGAAGTAGTTTTGTTGCTCTGTTTATTGTTTTGAGTGGAACACTGGATCTGAGAGACTATTAAAGTCATGTAACACTAATGCTTTTTGAAAGGAAGTGATTTAAAGATGTGAACTGGACATTATTATCTGAACTGCAGTAATGCTCAAAGCATTGTTTTTTCCTGAGCAAATAACCACATTAAAGAAAGAATCCTAAAGCATGTATAGATATGTTTGATTGTGTGTTCGTGATGAAAAGAAGGAAGTGAACCGGTTTCCTGACTTAAAAGCTTTTGAGGAGTCTGCCTGGCTTCTGCTCACAACTCAGTTTTGTGTCCTCAGGCTCAAAAGAGTGGTTAAACCTTATGTTTTTTGGGGTAGCTTCTGTGTAGTGAAATTAGACAGAATGAGGTAAATATGCCTTTATGAATGGGAGCAATATTTCTTTGAAAGCACTTTTATGCTTAATCCTTGCTATCCCATCACAATGCTGTGACATGAGAGGAACAGGGGAGAGCTGGGGCCTGTTTCCCTTTGAAACCTCTGTCAGCTTTGCTCTGTGTAGAAATCAAAACCTGCTGTATACCCTAGAGAAATAACAGTGCTGCTCATTCTCCGGTGACAGCACAGTACAGCTGTCCAAGGAAATGTCTGCTGGTAGCACTGGAGAGGATGCTGTGGTGGTACCATAGCATGGTGGTGCTTCTCTTGCTTGCAAAATTCCAGGTGGTAACCCTGCAGCTGTGGGGGTTTTTTTACCTATAGCCCTTTATTAAAGTTCTTGCACATAAATATTCAAGTATATAAAGTTCATCTTGCATTTCTGTTGCAGCTCAGTCCTCAGATTGTAAACAAGTAATCTGTATAC
>VYZP01078298.1:0-24712 GCA_013400635.1 Hypocryptadius cinnamomeus | reverse complement strand
TTTAAGGTCCCTCTCAACCCAAACCATTCTGGGATTTTGTGGAAAATGAGACTTGGCAGCAATTCCAAGTGAGGACATTTTACACCAGTTGGGCTGTTGGTGTGGAACCCCATCCCTCTGCTGCTCCCATCACCTACAGGACCATCGTGGTGGTGATCAAGTCTCAGTTTCCTTCCAGCTACAGGACAAGAGTGCAAAGAACTACAGGAGAGGAAACACAGGGCAGAAATCTGTGGAAATATTTGAGTGTGGGGTGCTCTGCAGCAGGTTTTATTTAGGAGGTGCTTGACACATGCAATCCATGCTCCCTGAGATCCCTGCACTCCTGCCAGGCATATGTGCGCATACATTTATTTTTAAACTCTTACATGCAGCATTTCCTACCTGGCTGGTGCACCAAAGCAGTTTTTTCCTTAGCAAATAAGGGAAAGAGCTGGGTAAGTATAAATGTGTTTCTTAACAGCCTTGTTTGTGACAAAATTGCCAAGTAAATCTTCACACGACATCGGGCTGCGAGTATTGGAGTCACATTTGGACAGCAAAGCCCACTGCACGCAGCTTTCATTACAATATTTCTCTCAAGCACAGCCTGTCTCTCATGTTTTTCTGAACATTGTTTAAAGAACTGATGAAAGGGCTGAAAACTTTTCCAACTTTCCTTTTCTTAGGTCTCTTCAGCTCAGTCTTTCATCACTCAGTCAATAAACACTGGAGGACTCTTCTGAACTGCAGTGGGAGCGAGGAGGAGAAGGGGAAATTAATGATATCACCAAATTGAAACTCTTTCAAGTTCTCTTTAATTGCAGAGGGCACAGGGAGCTCATTCAGTTTTAATTCTCTGATCTCCTGCTGTCCCCAGGGGACCAATCTGCCTCTCCTCCCACGCTGCACGCAGTTTTCCCGGGGCGGGTTCCTGGCTCCTAGCTCAGGGCTCCTGTGCTGTGCACAGCCCTTCCCAGTGGGATTCTGGCAGTGGAACAGCAGCCACAGCTGCCCACTGAGGTGGTCACGCTGCCCCTGGGCACCACACAGGGCTGATCCTGCTCCATCAAGCCCCTGGTGCCCGTTTGGTGCCTCAGCTGCCCATCTGTGGACTGGGGATCACAGGATCCCACAAGGATTTTAGCTGGAAGGACTTTAAACTCCATCCAGTTCCACTCTGGCCATGGGCAGGGACACCTTCCACTGTCCCAGGCTGCTCCAATCCCCAATGTCCAACCTGGCCTTGGGCACTGCCGGGGATGGGGCAGCCACAGCTCCTCTGCACAGGTGAGTGCCACATATCCAAGCCGTCCAAAGTTAAAAGGGAAAACAATAAAACCCCCAAGAACATCCAAAAATTGCTGCTGTCCACTGAGGAGCTTCAGATGAAGGCACCAAGCATTCCCTGGCTCTTTGTCTCGTGGGAAATATCAGTGCAAGGGGCTGAAAACTGCTCAAAGAGCCATTCCCACCGTGAAGAAGCCTGAGGATTATCATCACAACAGGTCCCTGGGCAGAAACATGAAGCATAAAGCTTTAAATTCAAGTCACACTGATAAGAATAACAAATAAAGAGACCAAATTCCCTTAAAAAATGGGATTACCGAGGCCGTGGGGAAGAAATATTTTAAAGGAAGTTAAAGAGAAGTTAATCTGCTTTTATGTAATTTGTTTTCCTATTCTTCCCAAACTGGCTTGCTTTGGAGACAGCTGCTTTCAAGGTTTACAGCCGTGCATATGGTTGGGAGGGCTGGAATTGGCAGCCCTTGGCATGACAGAATAATGGCTAACTGGAAAAATGGCTGGGTAGATAATTTACAGATGATACGACCACATCAAACCCAGTGAAACACAACCCATTCATTTTTACAGCCTCCAGACTGCTGCCTGTTGTGATGTGTCCCTCCCGATGGCTCTGCTGTCACACAGCCCTTCCCCTCCCCTCCCATGGGCAGGATCCCATGGAAATCCTCATTCCTGGAGGGCTGGATGTGGATAGGTTTGAGTTCCACTTCCTTCCTGTTTTTCTGTTTAAACTGGGAACAAGGATTAGTGTTTGGTTTGAGATTTTAATATCCAAGGATAGATTAAGAAAATGGCAGCCTGATGTTAGATGACCACTAAATACCAAATGCTATCAAAATCTCCAGCAGCATCAAATCAAGCCATAAATCCTAAAAGCTTTATATTTTTCCCCAAAAAATTACACCAGAGTATCACCTTTGAAGCCATGTTCTTCTTTGTTCAGCAAAAAATGAGCAATTGCTGGAGAAATCCCAGTTGGGGTAGTCCTGGCCCTCCCTTGGCCGAGCCCTGAGTGAAAGGCAGATTCTCAATTACAGAGCCACTAAACCAAATGGAAATGTTGATGTTCATTATTGATTTTATCCTTTGCTGCTCTGGAATGGTGCTAGTGGGAGCTGTTGTAATCAGATTACCTTAAAACTTACTTACAGAATGAAGTGCTTAATTTACCCCCCCTTTTTTCCTTTCCCAAAACACTAAAACAGGAAGGGATCAGCTGTGCTTCCTGTAGAGCAGCCCTTCTCTTTTTGGGTTTCTTGCTGTGTTTGTGTAATTCATCATTTATCACTCTAAAATCTTTTTTTAAAGCATTTTGCATTTGTTATATCTCCTCAAGTAATCGCTCATATTGGTTATGGAATAGAATAGACTATGATTGTTGGAGATATAACTGCAAAATGTTTCCAATTTCTGGGAATATCTATTGAAAACTCCATTTACTGAACATCCATCTCCAGCTCCCAGTGCTGTCAGGTCACAGCTCCATGTCCCTACAGCCCGGATGTCTTTGGGATTCAAGTCAGCCAGGCTGATTGTGGTTTAACTGAGGATCTGGGAAGTGCTGCATTTTGAGTGATATATCCTCTCATAATCTGGGAGGTTAAATGGTTTTTCTGATTTGATTCTTTAGTGCCTTCCCCATTTCACATCGGATGAAACCGGCTGTGAAACGGCAGCAAATGCAAGTGGCACATTTGTGTGCTGAGTGCCTGCAGCGAGCTCGGGGAAGAGGAATTGGCCTTTAATTGCCCCTCATTAGTCATATGCTGTGTATAATATGAGTGGCAGTGGGCAAGGTGGCTGAGAAATCCAGCCCCTGTCCTTGTCCCAGGCTGGCTGTGGGGCTGGAAGTGGCTCTGACTGAGGCACCAAAGGTCCCAGTTCCTGCCAGGTCTGTGGCTCTGCAAGCTCTGCCCCTTGCCTGGGCTCAGGGAGGGTGGGTGAGCATGATCAGAGAATCCCAGAATTGTTTGAATTTGGAGGGACCTCAAAGCCCATCCAGGGCTACCCCTGCCATGGCAGGGACACCTCCCACTGTCCCAGGCTGCTCCCAGCACCAATGTCCAGCCTGGCCTTGGGCACTGCCAGGGATCCAGGGGCAGCCACAGCTGCTCTGGGCACCCTGTGCCAGGGCCTGCCCACTCTCCCAGGGAACAATTCCCAATTCCCAATATCCCATCCATGCCTGCCCTCTGGCAGTGGGAGCCATTCCCTGTGTCCTGTCCCTCCATCCCTTGTCCCCAGTCCCTCTCCAGCTCTCCTGGAGCCCCTTCAGGCCCTGGAAGGAGCTCTGAGGTCTCTCTGGATCCTTTTCTTCTCCAAGCTGAGCCCCCTTGTTCTTGTTGTGTTCTGTGTTCACATTCATGTCCTCTCAAGCCCCTGCTGGGCACCTGATCCTCAGCAAAGCACTCAGCCCAGGCCATCTCCTTGCAAAACCATGGAATCAGGGAATGCTTTAGGTTGGAAAGATCTTTAAGATCATCAAGTCCCACCACAAAGCAGCACTGTCCCCACTGTGCTGCTACCCAGGGATAATCAGACTGTGACCCTTCCACATTCCTCTCCAAGTGCCACTCAACAGGGGAGCCTGCCTTTCAAAGGAACAAGACTTTTAATCTGTGGATTTACCAAAATGAACCCTCTCCTTGCTGTGTCCCGCCTGCATTCCCTGCCATTCCTTGGCAGCGAGCAGCTCTGATCCCAGCTCTTCCCATCACTCCTCTCCCTGACCAGCTCTTTGGAAGGAGGGTGGAGATTTCTGTGGCTTAGCAGATGGCAGCAAATCTTGATACCTGCATTTCATAGCCTGGCCCGTGGGGTTGGAGTGATGTATTTACTCCAGCACCTAAAGTCAATGAATTACATCCAACCCTGCAAATGGTCATAAATATGATAGTCTGTGTGAGCTGAGGTAATTGCCTGCTTTATATATGTGTTTATCTTCCCTGCATTGCATACACAATGTGCATTATGTCAGGGAGATGACAAAGAGCAGCCATAATGCTCCTCAACTGCATATTTCTTCTTAGTTTATGGCTGAGGCACGCAGTTATCTTATGCAGAGCTGGCTGCAGTGGTTTAATATAAATTAACATACTTAGAAAATGTCAAGGAGCATTAATTGACAATTTCAGAGGCCTACCTTGCTAAATACCAGTTCAGTTCTGAAGCCTGTCTCTGCAAGCTTAATATATGGAAAATAATGCTTATTCATGAATGGCTTATGTAACTTGGCATTAATTACGTGGCAGCGAGTGCTGGCTGTCACAGATGGTCTCTACAAAACCAGGTGCCAAAAATAAAGTTTCAAGCCCCACGAGGGAACTTCTGGGCTGGGTACTCAGCGCTTTGGAAAACCAGGGCACATCATCTTGTGTGGAAATACCGACTTACTAACCTAATTCTGGACCCACTTTTGGCAGAGGATTGGCCTATATAAAAATATTTCACATCAGCACCTTCTCCTGCACCTCAAACGAGGGGATTCACAGCAGGAACCTGGTGTGCCCCCAGCCCAGCACTCTCCTAGCACTTCCCACCTGGAAAATAGAGATAATCCTGTTGATAAAAAGTGAAACAAGCTGAGGTTTTTATCTGAACAATTAGGACAGTGTTGGTGGTTGCTCTGCCTGCCCTCCAGCCTGAGCTGTGGCACAGCTGGGAGCAGCTGGTTGGTGTGGAGGTGCTCAACTGAATGCTAATTGTTGATTAATATAGCCCTGGGTTCTAAACCCCAGTTTCTCTCTTTAGGGTTTTTTTCCCATGCACCAGGAAGGTGCTGTCTCTCCAAGGTTTCCTGCTCCTCATTCCAGCTGGGAGCATGGCCAGCTCCACAGCTCCTGGGAACTTCCCTGCCTCCCTAAACAAAGTTAAGCAAGGCTGAAAGATGAGATTTGAAGGCATTTATTGATTTTGCTTTAATATTCTGTTATTTCTTTCCCATCAATACCCTATTTGCTTTATGCAGTGCACTGTGGTGTAAGTGTATTCCCAGAAAATGATGCACATAATGTTATCTCAAATGTGAGCATATGGATATCAAATGAAAGCTGGGCTGTAAATCACTGAAAATCAGGAATGGCAGCACCATCCAGGCAGCTGCACTCAGAGCTATCCCTGCTCTGTTCCTGAGCTGGAATGGCCAGGGCAGCCCTTCCTGAGGGCTGGGTTTGCTTGGCATCACTGGATGCTGCAGAGTTTGGGCCCCACAGCTCTGCAGTGATGGGTTTCTATGGCAACTGGCTGGGAAAGCCAGGGGTGGGGGGGACCTGCCCTGTGCCCCCAGCTTTACCTAGTTGGGTTGTTGGGGTTTTTTGCCAAAGGTAACCTTCTTTCATGATCTCCCTCTTTTTTTGCATTGTTGAAATACTTTCTGTGCTCCCTAAGTTAAGTCCTCCCCTGAGATCAGGGCAAAACTGGGCCTAGAAATGCTCTCCTGGACTAACAGCAAGTGTTTATTGCCCTGACCCCCCCTGCCCTCCTCTTCCTGCTGCTTTTCCATCCCCTTTTCCTCCTATCCTGGGGCCCTGTGGGGATACAAGCTCTCTCTTCAAATTCCAGAATGGTTTGGGTTGGGAGGGACCTCAAAGCCCACCCAGTGCCACCCCCGCCATGGCAGGGACACCTCCCACTGTCCCAGGCTGCTCCAAGCCCCAATGTCCAGCCTGGCCTTGGGCACTGCCAGGGATCCAGGGGCAGCCACAGCTTCCCTGGACAGCCCATTGCAATGCTTGACCACCCCTGTGGGGATCCCCCCTGCCAACCCAACAGGGACCACTTTGAAATACAATCCCAGGGATCATTTTGTCTTCTCTTGCTTGAAACCTCAAAGAGAGATAAAAAATTGCTGTAACTCATCTGCTTCAAATTAAATTCTGTGCTAAACCCAAAGGAAGTGTCATTGAGAAGAGACCAGAGGAGCTCACCCTGGGAACAGGGAGATGAGGAATTCCCTGGGATGGTGCTGCCATTGTTCCTGCGTCACCCCAAATGTCCCCACGGGCACTGGGGCAGTTGTTGCTGTTCTTGTGAACCTTTCAAATGTGTCTTTCCCCTTCTGGGTGAGACCCTTCCTCCAAGATATCACCCATGGCAATGCCAGAATTCAGCTGAGCCCTGAGGAATGAAGGAAAACTGTCCTGACCTGTGTTCCCAGAGGTGCTGCTCAGGGGAGCTGTCTCTGCTGGAGACACTCTGGACATTGCAGAGAGCACAGCCTGGCTCTGGTGGGCTGCTTGACCGTGAAATTGCCCATGAAATGGGAATCTATTGTTTGTCATGCTAATTAGTAACCCCACAAGTTTATTTAAACGTCACTGGAAAGCCATGAGAAATATCTTAGATGTGAAAAGTAGAAAAATCAAGAAGCCATGGGGGGTTTGGCTCATTTAGTAGAATGGTATTGCTGATATTTAAGATATTTTCTGAGATGTGCATTAAATTAATAAGGGAGATGAAGGAGTGTTTTAATATAACTTAGTGTGAAAGTAGCCCTCAGAATTTATTTTATTCATAGATTTTTGCATCAAAGGTCCTATAGTGATTAATTTTCAAACTTACAGGTTTAAACAGCAAAATTAGAAATAATAGCTCCAAAGTTGCTTTGAAATACTTAATAAAATGGTGTTCTTTAAAGCACTAAATGGCCTCCTAATGCCAGTAGCCCTTCAAAGAACAGTATTCTTTGCAATATTTCTATTCAGTTTTCTGCACTCTGCAAAGCTGACTCACTGTATAGGGCACGGAAATATTTTCAAATGGGCAAAATCAAGGTATTGTTATATCCCCACAAAAGCCTGGGCTGAAAACCTGCCCTGAGTGCTGGGGAGGGCAGGAGTTAATCTGATGGTGTAGAAGGTTCCTCGGCCTTCCAGACTGCAGGACAAACTCAAAATACAATCAGTTGGAAAGGATGTTGCTGTTCTGAGGGATGCCTGATGTGGGGCTGCTGCAGAGGGACTGACACAGCCCCAAATCCATATGCTTTTTGTAGGAAAATTCATCTCTTGCCATGGACAAAAAGCAACTTCATGTCAAACCCAAGGGGTGTAAAATCAGAGGTTCCAGCCTGGAGAGTGCCCAAGTGTCCCCTTAATGGGTATTGGAGGGAGAGAAATTCCTCCAGCGATGCTCCAGAGAGAAGAGAGAAATTCCTCCTTAAATACCCTAAAATACAGGATTTGGCCCCTTGCAGCTCCTGGGGAGGCAGAGGGCAGCTGGGATCCCGGCTTGAATCCTGCTACAGGAGGGCTCCTAATTGTAAATTCAAGCATGCAGAGGATTAATTGCCAGCAGGTGTCAAAGATAAGAAATTCCTCTCTGATCTGGGCAGGGGGTAACTCTGAGTATTTCCCTGTATTGTTCTGTTCTTACCATTGTTCAGGGGGACAGAACATGAAAATCGACGTGAGGAAATGGGATAAACAATTTTGCTGCTGTCAGAAAAGGAGAAAATGCAGTACCAGGCTTCAAAGGGGAGAAATTGTTAATTAGGAAATTACTGCTTGAAAAAAATATAAATGGGGAGGTCAGAGAGTTGTGAAAAGCCAGCCTGTAGATTCATGACCTGCCCTGAGTCAAGGGTTACACACAACCTGCCCCAGCAATTTACTCGGGTTCCTTCCTCCTTGTGCTGTGGGAAAATGAGTGAATTCAGCAATTAGTGGAGCTGCTGATTGACTCCTGGCCATCCCCAGCTCCTCACCCCCTGCCTCGAGGCTGCCCTTGTCCCTGCAGCTCCGGGCACAGGGCTCAGCCTGGGAGGTCCTGCCACCACCTCTGCTCCTCAGGAGGAGCTGCAGAGCCTCACCGAGCCTTTAATGATGGGGCTGGTCCCTGTGGAGAGCAAAAACCAGAAGGAGGTTGTTTAGAAGGTGATTTCCTGCAGCCCCAAGGCCCAGGTTGTCTGGTTTTGTTGTCTTTGCAGGTGGCAGGGAAAGCCATTCCTGTTGACAGGAGCAGGGCATGAACCTGAGGGAAGGACCTTGCTGTCCATGGGCTGTCCTGGGAGCATCCATGAAGGGAATTTCTGCTGAGGAGCAGCACTCTGCAAGTGCAGGCTTTGGTTTGCTCTCCATCCACACAAACAAAGGTCACTGATGAGTTAGCCCCTGGCATGGAGCTGTGGCGGGGGGGTCAGGCTGGGATCTGGAAAAGGTCAGGAAAAAGGAGGTGCTGCCACTGCCCAGGCTCCCCAGGGAATGGGAACATTCCCGAGGCTGCCAGAGCTCCAGGAGGGTTTGGACAGCACTGCCAGGGATGCCCAGGGTGGGATTTGGGGTGTCTGTGCAGGAGCTGGACCCTGATCCTTGTGGGTCCCTTCCAGCTCAGGATTTTTCCTGACTCTCTGAAGGAACTCACCTGACCAGTCTGATACTGGTGTGGAGTATTAAACCCAGCATCACAGCAGGAGCAGCCAGCTTAGAGAGAATGGAATAAAATCATGGAATGGTATGGGTTGGAAAGGACCTTAAAGATCATCTCATTCCAGCCCCCTGCCATGGCTCTTGCAGATTCTTAGGACACACAAAATGCATCATTTCAATCACCACATTTCATATGTGACAGAAAAGTCATGGCACCCCTGTAATGAGGCAAAGCAGGGCATGAAATAAATAACTGCAGCCAGAAATAATGAATTACAATGTATAATAATGAATTATAGGGTTAAGTGCCACAGCTGGCTGATGGGGCTGTCCCAGAGGCCTGGGGTGTCTGAGGCAATGATGCTGCCCTGAGATGTGGGTTGGTACATAAGTCACAAACCAACGTGGCTTCAGGAGTTTTGTCATCACCCCCAGCAGGACTGAGGCACAATCATTGTTTGGGGCCCTCTCTGCAGTATTTCCATGGATGGAAATGGCCAGTGGGCCTTTGGGGTTTATTTGAAAAGGAGAAAAGCGTTGCTGCAGCCTCGCGTGCCTCTGCCTGCAGAAGGCTCCCGGCCCACACAGCCCTAGAAAAGCCAAGGCTCGGGTTTAAATTAGCACCCAGCTGTTTGCCAGAGCAATCAGGAGGAGCAAAGCAGGCAGAGTGTGAGTTTGGGAGTGCCTGTGGGGCCGGCAGCAAGCAGGGAAGGACGTTCATCCTGAGCAGGAGACACAGCCCTGAATACCCAGCCAGAAAAAGAGAGATCCCTCTGCTTCCTGCCCTCCTCCTGCTGGGCTGTGCATCCTGGCTGGATTTACAACCCAGAAACAACGCTGAAATGCCATTCCATGGCATTCTCCAGTCTCCCTTCTTCCTGGAAATATCATTGTCAGCTTAGGAAAAGTCATTAGCAACGAGGCATTGAGTCCCAAGATATGAAGAACAGTTTTTAATTTCTTTCATTGGACTAAACCAATTTCTTAGGGATATTATGGAAATCTTTGCATTTGGATTTCAACCCTAAAGTAATTAAGGCAATATTCCAGATGGATGCAATGAGGTTTTTCTTTACTTCTCTAGAAGAATGGTGCTCTGAGGAGCCACTCTCTTGAACAAGTGTGATGAGTAATTCCCTTGCTCAGTCTCTACATCCATTTTGGACCATATTGGTAAAATAAAAGCAAGGGGGATTGAGTGTAGAGGAAGCTCCAATGGGCATTTTGGATTTTGACAGCTGTCCTTGACATCATAATGGACAAGGGGAATGGCTTTAAACTGCCAGAGGGCAGGGTTTGATGGGATATTGGGAATTAGGAATTGTTCCCTGTGAGGGTGGCCAGGCCCTGGCACAGTGGGCCAGGCTGGAAGTGTCCAAGGCCAGGTTGGACAGGACTTGCAGCACCCTGGGATAATGGAAGGTGTCCCTTGGCAGGGGGTGGAACAAAATGAGCTTTAACAAAATGAGCTTTTTCTTTTTCAGCCCAAACCATTCTGGGATTTTTATGATCATGCTTGTCCATCCTCCCCTGAGCCCAACCAGGTAATTCCTGTAGTGCAAAGCTTGCAGAGTTCATTCTCCTCAGCAGAAGAGGCAGCTTCCTATCTGGATAGGTTTCCTTTCCTCTCTTGCTGTAAGGGGAATGTGCATTCAAGCAGAATCTGAAGTCACTGGCACAAAATAAGGCAGTGAGAGCACACGAGGGAAACTGGAGGGACTGTGCAGGTGTGAGGAGTGGATGGAATTGTAATGAGGGAGTTGGAGAAAAGACTGGGAATATGTAACACTGAGGAGTAAAAGATAAGCAAAGCAGAATGTCCAGGGCTGACAGTATCCCAGCAACAATAAATTCTGTGTGTGATAGGGCTGGATGAGAGAGCTGGGGACTGACAGCTCTCTAATCTCCTGCCAAAATCCCTGCTCACCGGTTCCCCTGCACAATGTCAGCTGGAAGGTGTGAAACACACACAGGTACACGGGGCTTTGTGCAGCAGCTGCTCCAGGAACATCATTCCCAGGATGGGAGGTGACACCCAGAGCCAGGATCAGCATCAGAACTGAGAATTGACTTCACTCCCAGCTCAGGTGGAAGGGCTGACACTGCTGCTGGGCACTTTTGGGGTTGTGTTTTCTGCCCAGAGGTGATGTTGGCCTCAGCCCATCTGCTTCCAAGGAAAAGGAATGGCTGGCTGCCACAGGATCAGTTTATCAATGTAACAGGGCCTCTGTGGAGACAAATAAATGAGAATTTCCTGTGGGTGAGCATCTGAGTGGCAGTAAATGGTATCAAAGAGATCTGCACATTTTTTTGAGGAAGAGGAGACAGGAGGCTCACGCAGGTGGACTTAGGCAAGCAGCCAGTGCCAGGAGAGAAAGTGATAAATTGATGTCTTGGAAAAGCCTGAATGGAGGAATAATAACCATCAACAGCAGAAGGCATTGAATGAGATGGATTCTCACCTCTAGAAGCTTCCTGTGTTTATTATTGATGGCACTGCAGGTTTTATTTCTTTGCTTTTTGTACTTTTCAGTACAATCTGGTTAGAGATTCAGCATGCCAAGGCAGGTGATGGAAGGATTCTGGAAGGAAAGTGAAAAATGACATAAATGAGCTGCAACAACAGCCCTGCTCTGGCAAGGAGTACATCTGGAGGTAATCCTAAATGACAAAGGCTTTGTTTTCCTACTTACCACTAAAACATCATGGAAGGAGTCTCAGGACAGGATAAATCTCTCTTTCCATGGGATTTCTGGTTAACTGACCCTTTTTTCCCCTTCTCTAATATCCTAGACCTGATTTTAAAGGTAACTGAACACCAAGAGGTTTGGATTAGCACATAAAAAATTCACTGCTGCCCTATCCAAACTCTTCACTCTCTTCAAACTCTTTGTAAACTCTTGCACATCTTTTAAATTGGGAAATTCTGTCCTGTATCCTCTGGTGAGGGCTGCTGAAGTGGGTGCAGTGGGATCTCACACGGAGAGGGAGGCAGTGTGCTGCTGAGTAATGGTGAATTTCTCAGGAAATGAATAATTTTGGGACTTTCTAAAGGTCACTTGAAGTTCCCCAGAACTTTTATAGTTGGCTATATAAAATGAAAAGAGAGAACTCTTAGTCTAGATAACTGTCAGTCGGGTGAGATAACCTCAGAAAGGCTCTGGCAGGTCAAGGCACTTCTGTGACAGTTTTTGGGAAGAGACCAGTCAGCAGAGCTGCCTCCCCTGATGGGTGTCTGAAATGGAAATTCCAGCTCTCCCTCTTGCAGCAGATTTAAGTGGAAGTTCACTGCCCTGGTGGGCTCCTGGATTTTATAACTGACCTCTGAGAAGTACCTGAGCCAACCTTTTGTCTCCACTGCTATAAATTAAAGCCCAGACAGGGACAGGTGAGCTGAAGGCAGGAGTGGAAAAGACAGACTGACACCTGCCCCTGGTTTTCCAGGATCTCCTTAGGGACAGCAGCTCTGGATGATTCTGAAGTGGTTCAGGGGTTCAGTGGGGGGGTGTTGTGCTGTTCCTGCTGGGTTTGGATGCTGAGACTCTGCAGGAGCAGGTCTGGAGCTCCCTGGCACCACGGCTGAGCTTGGTGGGCTGGCACAGGGACACTCCCATGGTGGAGGAGGCCTTGGCTCCAGAGGGAATCTGCTCCACCTGCAGCTTTGCAGCTCAGGAGCANGGGCAGCCTGCACAAGGCATCACTGGCAGTGCCAGTCCAGCCTGGCAGAGCCCAATTCCTGCAGAGACCACAGGCACTGCAGAGGAAACATGGCACAAAGCATTCCATGGAAAACCATGGACAACTGGAGTCCTACACTGTCAAAGACTGGAATTCAAAGCAGCACAATGATTTTTGCCTTTGTTACAATAATTCCAACTCCAGGTATGTAGATTTTTTTATCATTCTGCTCCAAATTGGCACTCGGTGATTGCCAGGAATGAGAAATGGATTGGGTTTTCCACGGTGCTGTGCTCCAGGTCAGCTTGAAAACACGGGAAATGGCAGGTTAATGGCAGTTTAACACCAATTAACAGGCCACTTTATAATAGATTAGCATTCGGAGCCTGTTCAATGGGTAATTACAATAATTAACTCTCGGAGCTTGCCTGCACTTGTGAACAGAAATTTGGTGCCTCTGTTTACTCTGGAGAAGGCAGTGCAGGAGCAGACATGGATCATTTGGAGTGCTGGAGCCAGGCAGGATGGCAAAGGCACTAAATTTGGGCTTGCTCTTGAAATGTGCTCACAGGTGACATCCCCAGGTGGAGGGGACTGGTCGGTGACTGTTTTAGTCCTGGCTGAGCACAGCTGAGATTTAATGTGTTCCACCTGTGCTGCAGAGCAGCCTCTGCATCCCTGGCTTCACATAGATGGATTTCCCACCTCCTCGGGCCAGTCCTTTTCAGCATTCAGCACAATAAATCCCCTCCTGTTGGGAGCCCTGATGGTGAGGAGTGTTTGAGCATCCATCCCGATGCTGAAAAGAGCTCAACATGCAGCAGGATGGTGTTCCAAATTCTTGGGGAGAGCTGTGAATCCTTCAGGAAATGCAGAGGTTTCCTGTGGGGCTGGAATGAGGGCATGGATGGACCTGCTGGCTCTGGGAACAGGTCTCTGCTCACGTTGTGCTGCTGGGTTAAAGGTTGTAAAATCTTTGTAATTCTTGAGTTCCTGTTGAGTTGATGCATCTCATTTAATTTCATTGACCTTATCTCTTAAATACTGTGAAATCTGCTGAGAAATGCTAAAGGTGAGCTCTAGTTGTGGCTATTTTTTAAATATTCAGGCAGTGGACAGAGCTAACACAGCAAATGTAGCCTCTGTGTGTGTGGCTTCACTCCTGCATTAATTAAATAAATTAATAAAACCACTGGATTGTGAGGCACCAACCCTGGGGAGCCACAGCCCAAATCCCTCTTCCTCTGGGGGATGGATTCCAGTATCACTGAGGAACCAGGACCTGTTCTGGCAATGGGGAAAGAGAGGTTCCAAATCCAATCTGGGATTTTAAGTAGAAATTGTATTGCTTAGATTGTGGGGCTGGATTTTTGTCATCCAGGTGCAGTGATGGGCCAGGCCAAAAGCCATTTGGGGAAAAAGAATTTGGCAGAGAAGTGAGAATAATTGGTAAAGCTGAAGAAGGGGTCAAAACTCCTCAGTCCAGGGGGTGAGAAACCTCACCCTTGTTCAGAAAACTAGAAATTCATTTCCCTTCAACATTAATAAGAACTTCTTTTTCCTTCTCCTGCTTGTTCCAGGACCTTCCCTCGCTGCTCAGCAGAAAGGGAACCCTCTGCAGAGCCTCTTCAAACACAAATAAGTCCTGCAGGCACTCTGGGGGTGTGCAGCAGCTGTTTGAGAGCTCAGCTGCTCAGTGGCCTCGTTGTTACTCACTCCTGGCTTTTTAGAGCCAGTCTCTCCCCGTGGGTGTGTCAAAGAACATTTCCTATCCCCCAGGTGCCTGGATGAGCTGGAGATGTGTCCTGGCCTTGGCATCACTGGGTCCCGGGGAGGAGCTGCTGCTCTGGGGGTCTGAGGAGTGGCTCTGCTGGAGGAGGGTTGGATGGGCTGGAAAAGGAGCCAATTTCAGCTGTTTTCAGCACCAGCATGGATCTTTGGCACTGGGGTGATAAAGCAGTTCATGAAACAGGGAGATCTTGGTGAGGCATCAGCACTTCCCAAAGGAGCAGGACAGCTCCTGGATGCAGGTGAGCACAGGCTGCAGAGGTGCCACAGGTTATTAACCCTTAATAACCAACATTTCTGTGCCACAGATCAAACACTGCAGCGGGTTTGGGGTGCTCTCCCAGGGAGTGTAACACCTCGGACCTCTGAGCCCTTACTGTGATACAAAGCTGCAGACAAAACTCCCCAACAAATGTCTTCATAATACTTAACATTCAACGGAGCAAAAGGAGAATAATGAGCACTGCAGCCATCCCAGGTTAGTAATTACCGCCGTCATTATTAATTTTCCAGAGCAATCTCGTCAAATGAGTCATTATTATCTCAATTCCTTAGCCAGGACTGATTGATTCTTTCTCCCTGTTGTGACTAATTCCATATAATGTCTGAGTACAATATAGAACTACAGAGCCAGTGTAATTCTGAGGGAGGATCATTCTAAATAACCAAATCCCTTGCCTTCAGCTCTGTTTAGATCCGATGCTTTATACTATTTAATTGAAATAAATACCCCAATCCTGTCACTCCCTGCTCTCCACAGGCACTGGAATTCCACTGGAGACAGGGATTCCTGTCAGCCTGGGGTCTGCCCTGGGTGTTGCAGGGCTGGATCTGTGCTGGCACCAGGCAGGAGCTTCACAGCACTCGCAGGAGCAGCAGGTGTGGTCTGAAGGAAGTGCTGCTCATCCTCAGCTCTTCCTGATGGTAATTTTGACCATTTTAAAGAAGGTTTTGTTGTTTTGTCTGTCTGTGAAGGGTTTTTTTTGGAGGAGAGGCTAAAAGTGATTTTTTTTTAGCTCTGTCCATTGTTCTGTCTGCAGCTGTGTCAGCAGAGCTGAGCATGAAGAGGTTCAGTGCAGGACAAGGAGAGCTTGGCTGTGGGGTGGGAATGTGGTTCCTGCCTCTCTGGAAAGGGTGAGCAGAACAATTACCTTTCCTTTAGAGGAGCTGGAAGCCCACTCCTTGCATTTCCCTTGAGCTGCAGGGAAGGGAAGCAGGAGGAGACCGCAGTTATTTTACAACTTTGACCTTTCTGTGTCCCAGACTTCAAACACCAGCAGACTAGAGAGGGAAAGGGGGAGGCTGCAGACCCAGGAGGAGCAGCAGAGAGGCTGTCAGGGGAACCCTCAGGACTGGAACTTTTCAGAGCAGGAAGAAGTGATGGTTTCATCCTGAACCACAGGCAGGGGTGAGACACTCCCTGTCCCTGCTCTCAGCCTTGGCTTTGCCTCCCTAAAACCAGCCCTGCCCCAGCAGCAGCCTCCTCCTGCCAGCAGGGATTGTGCCTGTGCTGACATTTAGGGATATTGGTGTAGGTTGCTCTGGATTGGATTGGGAGAATTAAAAATATTGAATTGGACAGTAAATAAAAGAGGAGAGGTCACTGCCATCCAGCACTCCTTTATTCCTGGTTATTTATTGAGGCAGTTCCATATTGAGTCCATTAGTGCTGAGTTCAAAATTCACTTCAGAGCCCCTGGAAGCAGAACTTGGCTGTGCCCTGAGAGCCTCTGCCCTGGTGGGTGTCAGGATTGAAATCCAGCAGGGTTCTGTGCTGCACCAGGGATTGATGCTGGCACTCAGGCAGTCCTGTGTCACCTCTCCCCTATTGGATGTGTCCTCTCCTGTTCCTCAAGGTGTTAAAATTTCATGATTTCCAGATTTTAATAGGAACACCCCATAATATTGTGCCCCCTTTTTGGAGGTGTGTCTCTGCTGTAAATTCCTGCTTTTTCTGATGTTCTTCCCTGTGTTCAGCCAGCAAGAACAGACAGAGAGGATAATTTCACATATTATTTCTCTTATTTGCAGTAAAAACAACACCCTGTTTATTGTTATTAATTAGATATTTACCAGGCTTGCGATGCTGAAATTAAAGCAAACCTTGAGCTGATGGGAGGGTCCTTTTGGGCACGTGGAGCCCAGTGCTGGAGTCAGAGGTGGCACCTTCTGTTAGCCACAGACGGGCCCAGAGCTGGTGACAGGGTTGGTGCCCCAGAGCAGGAGCTGACCTGTGTCCAAACCCCTCCTGCATGCAGGGCTGGGAGCAGCTCAGCTGGAACCAGTGGAAAACAGTCTGCTCAAGGATGGATTTGTAGGAAAAACAAGCTGAGGTTTGGCTTGGTACAACTCTCCCCCACCCCAGTTCTGGTATTACAACAATTTGAATATCAGTTAAAGTAAATGTAATTTCTTGCATCCAACCAAGCTGGGAGATAAATCTCTGTGTTTTTATAATAAATGTACTTTATGGCAATCACCATATGCTACCTCTGGTCCTGTTTGGAGTGTAAATCATAACAAATGTGGATCCTAAAATGCTTTATTGTCTTTTTATGGCCACGTACGGCTGCTGCTCCTTCCATTTGTGATTAATTTTTTTAATGGTTCCCCCTAGAACCTAAAAAATAATTAAAGCTAATGAATACTCTGTGGTGACAGTAAAGGAAGGAGCATATTGCATCTCTTCTCACTCCCAGATCTGATCAAAAGCGGGCTGGAGCTGTGAAGTGGTGACACTGACATTTTGTTCTGAGCTGCCAACCACCTCCTGAGACCAAATGATGACTTTGGGGAAGAGCAGGAATCAGAGTTTTCATTGTTTCACAGCAATAGTGCTGAGAGGGTGGAATTAAAAGCAGTTGAAGTCACAATGTTTATTTCTTAGTGAATCCTCTTTAAAGGATCAATCCAAGATGTAAAGGACTTTAAGACAGATTTTTTTCCCTTTGTCCTTGTCCTTGGCTGCATGTAGTGACATATTTTATGCACTGTGACTGGCCAAAAGATTGATTTCAACCCAGAGCACAGCCCCCTTTCCTTCCCAAGGCTGCAAGCCACAGGTCTGTGTGTCCTTCCAGCTTCCCTGGCTCAGGGCGCCGCAGCTGCTGAAAATCAGAGGAAATCCCCAGGAAAGCCCTGGCAGAGCCTCCCCAGTGCCATTAATGCACTCCAGATCCAGAGGTGGGACTCTGCTGCCTCCCAGCCAGGGGTTTATCTGCCCTCCAGAGACTCTTGAGTTTGATTTCCTTGTTTTTTCCCTTCCAGTGCACTTGGGTGTTGAACTTCTGTGTGTTCTGCATGGGAGCACAGCCAGCATTGAGCACTGCTTTAAAACCTCTGAAATTCACTTCTCAAAATTAATATTTATCTGTAAAGGCTGTAATTAGAGTGTGGGGGGTGTTGCTGTGCACGTATCTGCCTCTCTCTGGGCTTCCTGCAGCTCACAGCAGCTTTGAAATGAAACTTGAGGGGAATAATTGACAGCCAAGTGCTGGCCTGGGGTTAAAGTGTCAGTGCTGCAGGAGAAACCTCAAAGGTCCCATCCCGTGGGGGACTGGCCAGGGCTGCAGCTGGGGGGAAGAGATGGAAAACAAACTCCCCAGGTAGCTCTTGGCATGGTGTCACCTCGTCCCTCACTGCTGGCTGTGAGCACACAGGGCTGGGAATTCACTGGGAATTTTCCATCTCTGCTTTTCAGGCCCTGAGTGACACTGGCTCCTTCTCCTCCATTGCAGCTTCAACCTTTCTGCCCTCCCAAATTCATGGCCAGTTCCCAATTACATCACTTAACCCTTTTCTTCTAGAACAGCTTTAATTACAAAACCAAGCAAATAAAGGATAATTAATAATTACCATCATCTGCAGAACTGGTGGGAGAATGAGGTGCCTTGCAGTTAAGTCACTGGCAGAGCCCTAACATTGAAAAACCCACCTTCTGAATTCCAGTTTGACATCTTAAACTGGATACTCCTGCTTCCTTTTAATGCTTTATGTTGATTCATTTCTGGTTATATGAGTTCTAATTGTTAAAGTCAATTTGTTTTGCAAGATAAAACCAGAGCTTTAAGAAAGCATGTTTTAATTTGCAAATGTTCATTCCAAAGGGAGAACTATTTATAGTTAAAACCTGAAATGTATAAGGAAAAGGGTCATTGAAGTCAATGTCAAGGTGGTCAAATTGACTGTCCTGACTGCTTTAAAAAAAAAAAATAAATTTGAGGATCACAAAGTTGTCATTTTCTGTAGTAGGTTCCCCCTGTACAGTTGTACAGTATCATGAGTTAAAGTGAACCAAATTAAACTGTTGTGGCATATAAAAACAGCCAACAAAGGCAGGCAGCTTTTTTCCTGAGCCCCCTGAGATTTATTCTGACAGTTTGCAACTCGATGAAATGGATAATGGAAGTCCCTTGTCACAATAACTCAGCTTTAAATGTATTGTTGGATTAATAGACTCAGTTATCCACTCTTCCAAGGAGAAAAATGACTTGTGGTTTCAAATCAGGCCTCACTCGTGGCATCCCATCAAATTAGCCAAACAGGCCAAATTTAAACTCCTGGCAGAAGGCAGGCACTCTATGAGTTGTGTCATAAAAACGGGTTTATTTATTTTTAATGATTTCCAGTTGCCATGGCAACAGCTGTGGGTGACACACGGTGGTGGCCGTGCATCCCTGGAGTCAGGAGCGGGACCCAGGTGATGGATGTCCCTGTCCCCTGCTCAGGGAGCTCCTGCCTGCTGCCAGTTCAGGGAGGGAGCTCACTGAGGGTGTGGCACACCTGGGCTGATTTCCTCCATGCAGATTGGTGTGGGAGTGGGAATTCCCAGCTGGTGGAAACAGCTCGCTGCCTTTCCCTGGAGCCTGTGGAGCATTCCATGAGATTTAGCTCTCACACACCTGGGAAGGCTCTCCAGGGAGAAACCACCTGGGCCATGGCACTCCTCCCTCTCTTGTCCTTGCACTAAATAACCTCACGAGATGATTTCACTCTTTGCCAGGTCATGGCTCGGCTCAGCCCTACGTGAGCCAGACACAAACCCCTCACTGGCACAGGGTGCCCAGAGCAGCTGGGCTGCCCCTGGCTCGTGAAGTGTCCCAGGCCAGGTGGACATTGGGGCTTGGGAGCACCTGGGATGGTGGAGGGTGTCCCAGCCCATGGTCTGCCCAGAAGGTTTGGAAGGGTTCTCCAGGTGGCTGTGTGGAAATTGGTGATGGGAGCATTCAGAGGACCCTCCTAGGAACAGCAAAACTGCTGAGCACAGCACATCCCTGAAGCGCAGGGAAGAGCTTTTATTTTAAACTGTGACCATGAAACAGGAAAAAGCTTCTGCCTTTTCATTTTTGCCTTTAACATGTTAAAATAGAAGCACCTGCTGCCTGCTGGGCTCATTAAATATGTCTTTTTATTTTCATAAATCACCACGGTAGAATTTGAATTATTTACTCGGTAAACTCGAGGCTACACTCATTTACATTCTCCAAGGTTTTTGTGCTTTAGCTTTGGAACCTTTTTCTTCCCACCTTTTGTTCAGTGCCCACCTTGGCTCCCCAGGCAGGATCCCTCCCCTTGGTGACTGCAGGGGTTTCATGAACTTCAAAAGCAGCCAGAAATGTCAGGCACACGCAGCCCTTGTGCCGCCGCTGAATTATGGATCACAATACAGCACATCAAACATTCAGGATTATTCACTTGTGGGTCTTTGCTTGGTAAAGCAATAAAAACCCCAGTGTTTCTCCTTTGCTAAGATGTGGGGTGGTTGTTTTACATGCTCCAGAGTAATGTTAGCAGGGGTGTGGGGGGATGTGGAATATTTTTTTTAAGCGAGGCACTTCAATCAAAGCTTCATTCTACTGTAAACCCAATTAGCTCCAGTCTGCCAAGTCAGCTCGGCTGCCTGCAAGAATGTGTGTGAGGCTATGAATAATTGCTAAACTCGGGCTTCATTCTATCTAGGAAATGCCACGAGGCTTTTGTTAGCCCCAGATAAACCCCCTGCACTTGGCTCTGAGGTTCCAGCTGAAGGCACACGTTCAGAACCCATAAATGTGTTTGAGCAGGGCTCTGTGTGTGGAGAGGCTCTGCTGCCTTTGCTCTGGAGCAGAACCTGGATCCAGGGCTCTCCAAACACTCGGGGCTGGTGCCAGGAGCTGAAGTGGGGGCAGGAGGAGAGGTTCCATGGCTCTGCTCAGGTGGCTGCAGACCAAGCCCATTTCTGTAGGAACAGTCGCTGTGCCCTCCAGGAGGAAGGGCTGGGAAATGAAATGCTCCAACAAAATGTGTGGAAAATGGGTCACCTGCTTTGGGGGAGGGAGTGCACAGGGTGTTCAGCTGAATTTTAGGTGCCACGTGCTGCTTTGTGTCAGTTTGGGTGTGATTCCACAGGTGGGATGGGAACTCAGGCCGGGCAATCAGAGCCCTGGCGTGGGGCAGTCAGGGATCCTGTCAGCAACAGGGCACAGGAGGAGAGGAAACAGCCTCATGTTGTGCCAGGGGAGGTTCAGATTGGGTATTAGGGGAAATTTCCTCATGGAGAGGGTTTCCAGGCATTGGAACAGGGCAGTGGTGGAGTCAGCATCCTTGGAAGTGTTTTAAAAAACCTGAACATGGGATTTGAGGAAGTTGTTTGGTGGTGAGCGTGGTGCTGCTGGGTTGATGGTTGGACCTGATGAGCTCAGGGGTCTTTTCCAGCCTGGATGGCTCTGTGGTGACACCAGGGACTGAGCTGCACGACCCACCCAACCCCAGACAGGGAGGTGGGACACAGAATTTCCTCCAGGGCTCCTTCCAGCCCTGGGGAATGTGCTGTCCCTCCTCTTGCTTTGGCCAGGAGCAACCACAGGCTGCATTTCCTGAGGTGAGAAAGGCTGGGATTTCTTCTTGTTTCCAGCAGGACACACCTTCCCCAACTGCAAGGGGTTTTTCCTTGGATATTTTCTTGTCTTTCTACCACACATGCCAAATATCCCCATTTTTCCCTTTCCATCTGTAAAAGGCAGAGCTGTGGTTTTGGGGTCCATCAGGAGCCATGGGGGGTTCTGTGCAGGGTGCAGAACCGCCAGGCTCTGGCTGCAGCATCCCTGCCCCTCTTGGGAGGCAGAGCCTCTCTGGGGCAGCATAAATGGGCACAAGCTCTTGGGGAGCCCTGGGGAGCGTGGCAGTGGTGCCAGGTCCTTGCAGGAGCCGAGCCCTGAGTGCTCCAGCCTGGCCAGGCCTGGCCCTGCTGTCCCCAGGGCTGTCCAGGGGGAAGGACACGCTGTGGCCACTCGTCACCTTCAATGGCTCCACACCGCTGCAGCTCACAGCCAATTAATTTTATGAATCCTATTTGTAGCTCCTCTTCCTCCTTATATAATCCTCATTTGTTTCAAATGAGCAGCGAGTGTGCCCCAGAGATTCTAAACATACCTCTTTATTAGTTCAAACAGAAACTGTTACCTACAGAAGCTAAACTTGGCACTAATGTATAAAATGAGATAAAGAGTTCCTTTTAAATCCCCTCCCAGGTGTTAGATAACAGGGACTGTGCTGGGAGGGGGAGCAGGGGACTGCAGAGGGCTGGGAACAGCACTTCAATCATCTGTTTGATTTATTTCTCCAATAAGAAACAGATTAAACCCCAAAATGCAGGCACTGGGGGGTGGGTGCACAGCAATCAGCCCTGCTCCCCCTCATGTCACACTCAGCAAGGCTGGCCTCCCTCTGCCCTCAGGACAGGCTTGCAGAGTGTCTCAGGAGCAGTTTTACAGCTGACAACCCCATTTGAATGGTCTTTATTTCTGTCACACAGCACAGCGACTCACACTGCTGAGCTGGCTGGGTGGGATATCCTGGTTGGGATGTGGGTCTCCCATCTCCAAGATTCCCTTCCCAGCCTGGGGGTTCCTCTCCCAAGGATATTCCTGTACAACCCAAAGTGTGAGAGAATCCAGATTGTTTGAGGTATTGAAGATTTTAACGAGCCAAGCTGGAAATGTTCAGTTTTCCTAAAAGCAGAGTTAGAGAGCACAAGGAGGAGGGAGAGGGAGGAACCACAGCACAGCCCAGGGAATTCTGGCTGTGCTGAGCTGTGGCTGTGGCACCCTCCAAAATCCACATCCACAGCTCCTGCCACAGGGTGACACATTGCCTGGACATCCCAGGAGGATTTTTCTCCAGACTGCAACTCCTGGAAGGCCTGGGTACAGCCACGTTCATTTTCTGTGCCGTAGCCAGAAATGAGGAAGAGCAGGGGTGATCTCTGGGATTTCTGCACTGGGAGAAGTAGGGCTGGGAAGAACTGGAGGTGTGGGAGAGCTGGGACTGCTCCAGCAACAGGCTGGGAGGAAGGAGCTTCTTCAGAGGTTTTTGGGGATGTTTTTAGCAAGGTGATTTTTGCCAGCCTCCAGCCCAGTTTACAGCTGGCTCTGTGTCTGTGTCAAAGGCAAATTCCTGACTTCCACGAGCAGCTCTTCCTGCAAAAGCTGCTACTTGAATTAAGTTGCAGGAGTGTAGATGAGAAAAAAATTGCTTTTCCTCTAAGGAATATGAGGATGTTTGTCAGTTCCTCTCCATTAGGAGCCCAGTGCACTCGGAGGCAGAGATGAAAAGTGAGGATCAGATGAAAGGATGGCACTGATCACTCAGGTAACTCAGGGATGTGGCACACGCTGTCACCATGGAGATCCCAGCAGTGCTGGGAACACTGGGGGCACATTTGGCATCTCACTGCTCTGGGAATACTAAACCTGCCTGTGCACTGGTGCTCACCAGGCCTGGAATGGGTTTGGATTACTGGCAGCCATAAATTGATCAGATGGATGTTATGAGTTTGAATCCAGGGATTATTCCAGGTGTTTCCACGTGCAGTGGGCAAGCAGGGGGTGGAGGTCAGGTGTTCTGTGGCTGCTCAGCAGCTTTCACTGCTGCACGAAGCAGGATAGCATTTGCTGTGGCTTACCCTGCGTTCCTTGGATTTTCAGGTATCTGTACACTCATTTTCCTGGATTTCTCACTTGGAAAGCCTCTCTGCACTGCACTACCTGTTCCCAAGGTGGGTGGGCCCAGCCTTAACAAAGCTTTAAGCCAAGAAATACAGTCAGATGTAGCTTTTTAGATTGTCTTTACAATCACCCACATGTCTGGATATGGCTGGAATTTTCAAGGAGTTAGATGGATCAAATCTCCGATGGATTCAGGTGAGTTTCCTCCTTCAGGGTTCGCAGCAGAAAGGTGACTGTGGCTTTAAATGACATTAAAATGTGGCTCCCATCCTCCTGTGTCCCTAAAACAATTTAGTGCCACTGTAATTATTAGCATTCTCATTAAGAAGAGTTTAGCTGAAAACCAAGACACAAAGATGCAGTGACTTCATCAGAGCCAGCAAATCCAGATAAAGCAGGTTCCTAATTCACTTCCATGCTTTCAAATAAATCCTCAGAGCATCAATTACTGTATCTCTTGTAAAGCAATTACTATCAGCCTCCATTGCTCCCCTTTACACATTTTAATTTAATCATTATTTTTGCTTTAAAATACAGGGTAAGAAATTTTACAGCTCCTCAGGAAGAACTAAAGCAGACAACAACAACAAAAACCCTGTAAAAGCAGAAATTACTTTCTTTTGTAATCAGGTTGATTAGACTCGTGTATAATCATACACAGCAGGTGGGAAGATTAACATTTCACTAATTCCTAGTGGTCATTACTGCAAGGAAATTTAATCTGCAGAGTTCACAAGGATTGCAGTTGCATGCTGGTAAAGCTCATTTAAAAGACAGAGCAAAACCAACACAACTTTGTATTCTGGAATCCAGTTTTGCTCTGAACTCTTTTGGCCTGCAGGCAACACACATACACCAGGATCTTCTACTTAATTGAGAAATAGATTTGTATTGATCAGGCCCACTTAACAAGCACATTCAGAGCTGTTCCTGCTCTCAGTTACTCGGGTGGGGAATGCAGGCAGATCCCAGAGGCTGGAGCTACCTGATAAAATAGATATTTTTACAGCAAATGCATTTTTCTCTGTGGGGGCTGCACTAGTACACGACACTGAGAGTCAGTTCTCATATTTGGATCAATTCAGAGTAGTTCTGCTGAAGCTGAACAACTTATTAATTTCTTCCTATGAAAACAAAAAGTGACATAATTACTATGATCAGGTTCTGCTTCACTAACCTGGACGTGGGTTACTCCAAAAAAAAAATGCCCAGCAGCTGGTAGTGAGCAGGTTCTGGTGATGTGCCATTCCTGCACCCCTGATCTCTGCACTCCTCATTCCCAGCAGGAGCCCCCCCAGCCCCATGCAGTGCTGCAGCCCAGGGTGGTCTGGGGCCAAGCTGGGAATGCTTGAAGGGATATTGGATGGGTAAATTGGGGTGACTGCTCTGCTTTCCCCTCGTGTGGGGTCTGCCTGGGACTGAGCTGGGCTCTGTCTCCCAGCAGGGAGATGAAAGGGCAGAAGGGAAGGCAGAGCTGAGCCTAAACTGGGCAGGGTTTCTGGGTGGGAGTGGAAGCAGATCCCAGGGAAGCAGGGCCTTGTCCAGTTCAGGGTGACCCCAACATCTGGGAATGACTGGAATCTGACTCCATGATTCAGAAGGCTGAACAAC